>OY813002.1:95111335-95151335 GCA_963681545.1 Germaria angustata
AAGAGGACTTTTAAATGAGCATTATGGCTTTTAAAATTAATTAAACAAACATGTATATGAAAAGCATTTAAAGATACAAATTGATAAAAAAAATTTAATTTGTTTTTGATTTATAGCCTTTGGCATTTATAAATAAGAAATATGTATGTATGTATGTTGTGTGACAAACGTAAAACGTGAAACATGAAACGAATATGGCATATGTAAATTAAGAAGAAAAAAATTAACAAAATCTATTTAAAGTACATTTCAAAGTGAATAATATATATTACTTGCAATTAAATCGGCATAAATAAGCAGTTTGGTTTTAAACGTTGTGTGATTTGAAATCAGTAATAACACAGTATTTTTACTTTTCTCTTTTACTAGACCCTAGGCGGATATGGACCATAATTATATTTATGTATGCATGTGTTTTTTTTTTTAATTAATTATGTTCATTTTGAGTGTTTAAGCGTGAAATTATTAAGTTTTTTTTTTGTAAGTGGTAATCACTTTGAAATTATAAACAAACAACGATTTAACTATAAAATATAAAAATTAAGAGAAACAAATACATAAAATGTGAATAAATGTGTAAATACCTGAGCATGTATATTAATTATAAACCAAAATTTGTTAAAATTAGACCAAAAAAAAAAACAAAATAAATATTTTATGTATAAATATTTTGAGTTATATATAAAAAATGTATTAAAAATTCCTAAATTGTATATTTGTTTTTTTTTGTTTGTTTGTTTTATAAAATCAACACTAACATTCATTCCCTCTCGTAGAGTTTTTATTATTTGAATGCTTGGGTGGCGCATTAAATGCAACTTGCTTCGATTTGTGGAAGGATTCAAATTACAATATTTTCATTCCTTTTTTCCAAAATATTTTTGTATAAGATCAATTATTTTATGTACGTATGTATGTACGTAATAAGTGTATTTAATATACATACATATATTTTAATGTTATATTTTGCTTAATAAACTGCTTTTATTTAAATTTTAGTTTATTATAATTATGCTAATAATGCATTTAAGCATGGATTTGAGTTTATTTATTTTTCTAATCACTTACAATTTATTTTAAATAATTTTATTATAGTTTTCATATTAAATTAATTTAGATGAGTTAATAACTCATATTTAGCTACATTCGTTTTTTTACTAACATTTTACCGCAGTAAAATTGTTTTGCTCTTTCAGATTTGTTTTTATTTTTAAAAAGCAACACCAAGAGTCCCCAAATTCAACTTGGCTTTTTCAGCAACCTGTTCGAGAAGCATTCGAATTTTGTGCAAGATAAGAAAGTATGGAAATGTAACAGGATGAAAAATGAATTTATTTAATCTCACAGATCACAAGTATATGAATTAAATAAACAAACCAATCTTATGTGGATTTTAAAAATTCCTTAGTATCTTTGTGTATTTTGCATAACTGTGTGAATTATTTTTCCAAGAGGCTTAAAAAGTTTGATTTGATGTCAAAAATGGGAACTCTATTTTATTCTGGTTTAACTTTTAAAATGCTTCAAATTTTGAAATATTGCTCTTATTTTTATTTATTTTAAAATTATCTAATAATTTTTATATTTAATATATAATACTAATGAACACATTCAAATAATTTTTTACGAAAATTATGTTTTCTATATTATTATAGTTATTTTAAATATATATGTATGTCTCATTTAGTTTTCTAGCTGTTGCTTAGTATTAAGGATTTTTTAATTTGATTTATCAAAAAAATAATATATATATATATATATATATATATATATATATATATATATATATATATATATATATTTATATATATAAATGTATATTTGTTTCATTTTTGTTTTTAGTCGGTGTTATGTAGTCACTTTGGTAATCAGTCTTACTAAAAAATATATTAAAAAAACTTCGTAAATTAAAGTGAAATCATATGAAAATAATTTCCTTGAGTTCAGTCTCTCAATTATTAAAACGAAAACAGACAATAAAAATGCTAAAAAGCTAAATCAGAGCAAAGGGAAAGAATTTAATTATATATATGTAATTTTTAATATCTATTATTTAACTTTTGTAGCAACTTTAATTCACTTTGCCTCTATTCAATTAGTCTTTTAACGCTAAGAAATTTCTAGCAAATAAAATTCTCTACTGTGCAAGTCCACGTTGACACTTTCGTGCTAATTTTCTTTTTTGTTTATTAGTCTTAAGACTATTTTATTAAATTGTTTTTTATGCTGTATGTATTTTATCGGTTGAACTCTTCAGATTTTGAAAGTCTCTTAGAAATAGTTTTTAACTTGTTTTTTTATCATTATCAGTCTATTTTAACATAAAATTAATCTTGGATTAATAAAAAACATCATATTATGTGTAATTGTTAATAAAATGAAGTTATGAATAAAAACCAAACACATATGTACGTAAGTATATAACACTAGTTCACAAAATTTTGCATGAAAATTACAGACGATATTTCCTGATTATTTTTTATTTGTCTCATTTTTCTACTCGACTATTTTTTCTTATATACTTATATATATTGGAAAAGTATGAATGTTTGGAATATCGCACTTTTAACATTTATAACTCCTTCTGCAACAGATATAAAGCAAATTTTTGTTAACTAGTATTATATATGTAAGATCGCTGATAAAAAAGCTAATCTTTAGTCGTGATAAATGATAAAATTTCGGTGACAGCTTTGATCAAATGTCATGGTACGTAATTGAAAAAAAAATACAACAAAAATAAATAAAACGTGTTTTTGACCTGATGCAGCAATATGATGATGCAAAAATCTTTGATATACGAGTATATGTATGTAAAGTTAAAAAAAAAAAATTCTAGTTGATGTGATTTTAAATGAACGTATCATGTAATGGAGTTTTTTTTTTTTTTTTTTTGCTTAAATCTGAATGTGTGATTCATACTAAATGATCCCTAAATAATATTAACGAGGTAACCGTTGTAACTTAAATACTAATAAAGTTTTTTTGTTTGTTTTATAACCATTATTTGTTTATGAAGATCGTTGAATTTTATAGTTGCATTTTTTTCATTATTTGCTAATATTGTTGGCAATGAAATACGCTGCTGCAGATGTTATTGCGGAAGCTCCTGACTTTGATTTTGTATCCGGTGCAGCAGTTTTAATTGAAGTGTTATTTATCCATCCCAATGACGGATATGTTGAACGTTAGAAGACATGTACAAAGCGTTTATAGGGATTAGATCCCTCTTTAGAGTCGGGTGATAATTCAATAAGAAATACAATACGACCATCCGGCATTAAGGCCACATCACAAGTACGATCTTTTTCGTCTAGAGTTGAAGGCATTAAAGGATTTAATGACGGCCTTATTTCAATCTTTAATAGAATAAATAGATTTAGGAAATTATATGTTATATTTTTAAAATTTTTTTGTTTTCTTACATCCCATAAATAATCCAAAGTAGGACTATATACTACAATGCGTTGATTCTTGGAATCTGCAACTATTATGCGACCATCATCGTCACAACATATACCTGATGGGCGATTAAATTCCTGGAAACCAGAACCTTCGTGACCCTTAGCTGATAAAATCTATAATAAAAATTAACATTTCAGTGTCCGAATACTCTCCCCTTTCAAATAATTACAAAGTCTATCTAACGTTTTATAACATACCTCATTTATGTCAGGGTCTATCAGGTACAAACAATGATTGTCAAAATCGGATACTATAATATTACCGGTGGGTGTGTAGCACACACCACGCGGGGAGGCTATGCCCTTATTGGAACCATGGTTATCGAACACAATTTGACGTATAAATCTTCCTTCGGAGTCAAATTGCTGTATACGATGATTGCGCGAGTCAGTAACGACTATTTGGCGCCTCGAGTTTACAGCGACATCCCAGGGATATTGGAACTGGCCATATTCCTTGCCGTAACTTCCGAACTTTATTAGGAACGCTCCGGAAGATGTGAATATTTGCACACGATGATTATCCTTGTCGACTACGATAATTCGATTATCAATATCCACACAAATACCGGCAGGAAGATCGAATTCACCATTACCGACACCTTTGCGACCGAATTTAAATTTGAGGGCACCGTCAGGATTAAAAACTTGCACTCGATTGTTGCGTCTGTCGGATACTAGTATGTGCCCCAGTTTGTCGACACACAAGCCCCAAGGCCGGCTAACTTGCCCATCTTCGTGTCCTTCAGTAGCAAATGATAGAGATAGTGCATTTGAGTTGCGAGCCTTGACGGGTTCCGAAGTGCCTGGAATAGCAGGTGTCGATCGGGGAGCCCCAAAGTGAAGACCTGGCGAACTGCGCATCACACTTAGTTCCCAATCTAGACCCGGATTGGGCATGCTACAAGCACTCCCTCCTCTAACTTGCATTACTGGAGAAGGATTACGGAATGAATTGTCTCTGAGCAGTGGGCGTCGCATATTAGCAGGTACTACTCCATTTGTAAGAGCGTTTCCGGCAATCGAAAGTACTGTTCCAACCGATTCCACAGCGGCAGTCCCACCCACAATTGTTCCACCGCTTATGTTCAAGAGTGGCATATTTTTCTCATCCACCAAAACGATGCCGCCTTGATTACGTATATCTTGCAGTATGGTATAGTCAGGAGCAGCGAATGCAAATACTTCTTGTTTGGGTTGTAAGTCTTTGTAGATAGCGGCAAATTGTTCCAGTTGGCGTTGACCATTTGTAACTTTCATTGCAATATCGATGTGATCCATGCGGCCACCGTTTTCTGCCACTTTGTGCAACATATCGGAAGTCTCAGCCAAGCCAGCCAAAGCAGATTTTAATCCAGCCATTTGATCGTGTAACATAGCCAAACGGCGTTGTCTTAATTTCTCTACAAAATCCAAAAGAAAGCGTTCACGGTCCTCAATAGCGATAAGAAATTGACGAAAGCCTTTGCGAATGTTATCGCTCAATTCAGCGCAATTTCGCTCGATGTGACGTATAAAAGCAAGTGCCTTATCAATGCTGCTTTTTATACATTTTGTACCCATTCGACTGCTCTCCAAAGCCGTTTCAATCTTCTCTCTAGATTCATCCACAAAATTTTGAATTGATGCGTAGCAATGCTCTTTGTGCTCATGTAGGGTGCAGCACTGACATACCAACTTTTTACAGTATTCGCACACATATCGCAACAATTCATTGTGCTGATCGCAAAGATAATTTGCGCAAGGTATATTTGGTACGTTAGTTGACATACCGCCGGTGGGTGAAGTGCCAATCGGTGTTGGCAACGAGATTATCGAGTGATTTGTGGATAATGGTGTCTTGCGATGTTCCCTTAAACAATCATTGCACATGAATTCATTGCATTCCAAGCAGCGCATTGATGCATTAACTTCACACCAACTGCAACTGATGCTCGATTTATTCGAAGTTTCTGGAGACATTTTCGCTGCTCTCATACCACTACCAATAGGTGCTACACCGATACTAAATTCATTTGGTGCGTCCAACGATGAGAGAAAGTTATTGAAAAAGTAATCATTACGAGGTGGTGAACTGAAACGAAAGTTAAATATCAATATACACCGTATTTCAATAGACCGCATTTCAATAGACTTACTCATTTTGACCATCATTATTCATCATGTTACCGCCAATGTCCCAAGCTGGAAATGTGTCCAAAATGCCTGCTAACAACTGTTCGGCGTTGGCTGAGCCGTTATTCGGATTGCCATTTTTTGTTCCATTATTTCCTGTTGTCGATGCCATTTCTGCTGATAATGAGTTGTTGGACAACAGTTCCATCATAAAATAATTGATAACCGCTTAAAAAACGCTACGCCACTATTGACAGACAAAATTATGCCGCAATAACAAACGTAGCACTTGGTAGTGTAGTTCAAACAAAAAGGAACAAACAAAATTGAAAAATATAAAATTTACAAGCAGTTTTTGCTGTTTGTATTTATTACACTCTTCCCTGTCTTCGAAAATGTTTACACATGTTCCTTCATACGCATACAAACATACATATATGCATATGTATGTACTTATGTATGTATAGTCTATTAATTAGTATTTATGAATGCACATGTTAGAGATGTAACGAATGTCAACTTTACAAATTCGCCAATACGAAGATCTGCAAATACGCATGCGCACACATAAATTTCAAATTTAGAGATGTTTATGTACCTATGGCTCGATTTATATCTTCTTGGTCCAATGCCCTTGTTCGCTTACATTATAATTTGTAAAAGAAATAACAAAATTTTAATGGACGTCATTCGATTACTTTAAAAAACGATACAAAACGCTAAGTTCTAATATCAAGTTACTGGAGTATTATTAGCGGGAAAATATTCATTTGTGGTCATTTTACCTATATCGGCTCCATCATTGTGTATGTTCGTAGCACATCCAAACTTTTTCACTCCCGCTGACTGCGCTCGAATTCACTGCGATTTGTATTTGATTTTTAGTTCACTACATTATTTTAGTTTAAAAATTATTACATTTACTTAATGCTTTTTATGATGTATGCATTTTTTGACGAAAACATTCGTCAAATATTCACCTGAATTTGGCGAATATGAATGTCATGGAATAGGCGAATATTCGGGAATACTAAATAGTACATAAATACATACATACGTACATATGTTGCATGTCCAACAGTAGCGAAAAATTACATTTGTATGTTACTTAAAGGAAGATATATTCGATTCACAGACGAATATTTGAAAATCTCTGCAGAGATAATTCAAATTTAAAATACATACTTACATACTTAAGTATGTATTTAGGTAGCTCTTTCAAAGTATGTATATATATGTATATTGTAGACGTGTATTTAAATTAAGAATACAACTCGTTGAAACTCTTCTACCAACATTACAAGGTGTAATTATACGTAGATAAATGTTTAAATTTGTACTGTATCTTCATATTAAATGTACAGAGAATGCACGCGTTAAAAGATCAAAAAAAAATTAATGACTGAAAGGATAGTGATGATACCGAACGCTGTACCGATCCCAACTAAATAACAAAAATTCAATTAAGATGAAAAAGCAGGCACTAATTCTTGCATCAAATTAATGAACAGCCAAGTAAACCTTATACAAGTATACACACATCCTAGACTACAATGTTCTGGGCACATGTGTGTGAAAGTGCATGCCTCTGTGTGAGTGTACTTTTTTTGTGTGGTACAAAGGAGAACAAAGGCCCTCGGGCTTGAATAAAAAAAAACATGAAACAACAACAATAAATAATATATTTTCATTGCTGCAGTTTTACTGCTCTTTCTCCTTAATGGGGCAGATGTGTGGCATGTGCAGTTTGTCCTTTTAAGATTCTACAGGATACAGTACTGGATCGATCAGCAGGTCGCTACATTACATGTTTGTATATATGCACATATGTTTACTACCTACCTTCTTAAATTTTAGACGATAGGTTTGGTTTTGTAAAAGACTCACAACTTGAATACAAGAATACAATATCCTTTCTGTTTCAAGGATAACGAAAACCAGTAAATTATATTTATCTACATACAATTGTATTGGAATTCAAGTAAGCCATTGCTTTTGAAGAAACATGCAAACATTTAAATGTGTTTATATACATATGTATGTACGAATAGGTAAATATGTATATGCAAGTTACATATGTATGTATGTATGTGGTTTATAACTAAAAAAATTAAGATACATACTATACACATACATACATATACGAGTACTCATAAAAGCACATACATACATACATATGTTTAAAGTACCCAATTGCCTCCGATCTTTCAACTTTCTCATATTAATGTTGAAATAATTATCAACGAGTATTTATTTACATGTTTACATAAAAATATGTATGGATATGAAAACTGAAATAGCACTGAATACATAAGTATGTATGTATGTATGTATGTATGTATGTAGATGTAAGTAAATCTGCAAGCAGTTAATACTGATGGTGAATTTTTGTAAAATTCTTTAAATTCTAATTACGAAAATTTTGTGGCTAATAAGTGATTCAACAATAGAGCATACAAGAAGCAAAATTAAAGTTTTTTGATCTTTCTCCAAGCTGCTTGTCAAGCACGCCAGCAACAGGCTTGTAAAAATGTAAATTTCTGTCGTCCGGCGGAACGCATTTTTCCTATTCTATTTTATTAACACAAAATAGGCATTTTATTAAATTTTTGTCTTTCAGTTTCTATGCTTTTTCACTCTCTCCTTGCAATTATTTCGAGTACGTTAACAATTTTTAGTAACAATCACTGATTATTTAATTGACCTCTTTTTCGTAAATTTAATTATTAAATATTTATGTATTTTCAACGGCGAGATCTATATTTTATACAAAATTTAATAAATAGTTCAATTCAATATTTTGATCACTCTTTCGGTGTCTTTTTGAGGAGTTATGTATACATATTTAAAAATAATAGAAATAAAAAATTTTAATTTTTTTTGCAATCAATTAACAAAAAAAAATTAAATAAATTTTATAAAAAAGTAGACCTCGCGCTTGAAAATAAATATTTGATAATTAAATTAGTAAAAACTTTTCGCTAATGAACAGACAAGGCGAATTTATAACAGGTCGAATTGACCGCACAGCTGATAAATTTATTTTGATTATTATTATTTTTTGTTATTACTTCAGAATATTTGCTTTTGCTTTCTACTTTTATTTTACTGTTTTTGACATTGGTTTAGTAGTAAGTTTATCTGGTATGAATGAACAGATCCAATATTATATTTACTTTCTTAAATGATATATTATTCTAGCTGAACCTGGAATTTTTAGATTTTTATTGAATTTAAACAAACAAATATGTATGCATGTACACGTACGTACATACATACATATGCATGTAAGTATGCACATAGAATTATACTGGTGGAGACCCACAATACTCTAGGCATACATATGTATGTATGTATATGGAATTAATACTTCGTGTGCAATGGTATGTATGTACATATGTATGTACATATGTATATGCAAATCCTTTGGAATTTGCTGAAAGAAGCACCTACTGCATGGAGCTGAGCCCGGATATTTGTCAACTTTTTCAGAACAGAAAAACAAATTTAGCAATGCAACTTTCTTAGAACGGAAACACTAATGTCAATTTATCTCGTGAAGTTTATGTGTTACTACATATGTATGTATGTAAGTTCCAATCGGGCAACGCCTGATTACATACATATTTACATATTTACATTCAATCCATATTTGTAAAACATAAAATTTGATCTTTCACAATGTGTATTTCTTCTTCTTTTATTCCGTTTTCAATAAATAAAAATGGAGACACATATGTACATACATATGTACATATCTTTGCATATATGTATGTACATATGTATGTACTCCAAAAAGTTTTGAGACAAAACACGGCAAGTAAAATCATAGAATAAACAACAGTCAAACATGTATGTATATTCTGATGAATATATGTAAGTACGTAAATACCATATACATATACACACTCATACTTGCATGTACATATACATTCATATACTAGTATACAAACATTGCCTATTGTATACATTATTTAAGAAAAATAGAACAATTGGGGAGTAAAGGTTTAGGGCACAAGAATATCATCCCCAAACTTGTTTATATGTACTTGATTTACAATTTATAAACTCACCCTTCTGTCTGGTTTTAGCTTCGATAAATAACCCACTAAACAATTTAAGTTTTAAAGAAAAGGAATCGTGTATATAAAAATACGACTAGTACGGTGAAGATAATATGAGCATCCACTATTGTAAACTACAAGTGTGACCAATTTGAAAACAAATTTTTTTGTTTGGATCTAAACAGCGTTCAAACTTTTGCGAACTTAAATTTTGATTCTTGATTCATTATACATACATGTCATAAATAAAAATTAGTGAACAGAACAAATAGTAATAACCAACATGTTTAACAGCATTTCTGGAAAAATAGACTCTTGGAGGTTAGGGAGCATTTTATGATGACATTGGATGAATTCGCTAGCACTTATCCAGGACAAAGGGCACCAACTTTCCAGTATATGTTCAAGCAGCAGCTCCAAGGACAGCTCAACGAAACAACTAATATAACTAATTTCGTAATGAAGAGCTGAACTAGGCCTCTCGAAAAGATAAAAATAAAATACAAGGTCCACTACAGATATGACCAGCAGAATAGCGTAAAGCTGCTAATAAAATCCAATAATAATAGGAGATATTTAACATAAAAAAAAAAACGAAACACGCCAACAGGTCATTTCAAAATAACGCAAAATAATTTTTAAATTGTGTGCTAACATCACCGGTGCGAACCCTTAACATAGACACGTTTAATTTCTTGCTTTTAAATTGCAATACACTCACTTTTTTTAGTTATACACTCATACTTACTTTTTAAAACTGATTCGAACTTGCTTTCAATTTTTCCTTTCGTGTGTTCCAATTTACTGTCAAGAATTCGAATTCTTACGAACAATTTTTCGTTTTTCTTCACACAAATATTCTGCCGCCTTAATTTTCTGGATTGTTTTGTTTCTTACAAATATTGTGTGCGCAATTCAAAACCACTAATTAAAATCAAATAAATAGTAAATACATATGTATGTTTGCGGATAAAAGTAATAAGTATGATGTCGTGTTGCGATTCAAAGAATTATAGAAGTCATAAAGTTCCCCGGAACATGCATCTTTCGTCATATCGACGAAATGATTTAAAAATAAATCACTTTTTGCGAACGTTTTAAGTTGTTTCCTTGACGTCACACACAGCTCAAATTTCAAATGAATTTTGACAAGCAGTATTTATAGAAAACTTTAAAGAATAACTTTAAGGTGTAACTGCAAGTGGCCGCCAATTACAGTCAATTGCTGTCTACAATGACCGGAGAATCACCATAAATTTTACTGTCGACATGAATTGACGACGACGAGAACAATTGGAACAAAAGGGACTGATCGCTTTGTTATTCCTGTCATAGAATCCAATATCTTTGCACACAACACAAAACGTATCAATAAGTATACTTATAACATTCGTGCAACATAGACCCATCCCAAAAAACAACAAACTTTGCAAATTTCCATACAAGTTTAAAAAATTTAGTTTCTACAACTAAGGCTTAATTTCAGACATAATTCTGATTTTTTATACATATAAAAACCATATCGAGAAACACTTTTCAATGTTGCTTCATTTGAATACCAATTTCGGTATAACTTCCAATTAGCTTGAGATATTTTCCTGATTTTTTTACATACGCCCATGTTCTGAGAAACGCATATCGCTTAAAATTTTCGTTTTCGATTTGAAAACGCCAAACAGGTGTTCTGGCAAACGAAAACGCTAGAAATCTGGCGTTTTCAAACCGCTGGTGTATGCTGAAGCGATCTGGTCATTTTTATTTAAACTGCATTTGAAAGAGAAAATAAAATTATGTAAAATTTAAATTTAATATGTTTTGTTTTTATTTGAAGAAAAACTTTTAAAATTTTTTCAAAATTTTAATTAAAACTATGCAATTTAAAATTTTGCTTTGTTTTTGTCAATTGTCGGTATCATTTGTTTACTTATAAACTGGCGATTTATGCAAACAGCTGGTCACCAGCAAATCGCTTCGTTTTCAGAACATGCTTAAATGCGTTTTAAAAACGATTTGCGATTTGAAAACGCAGCGTTTGCCAGAACATGGGCGATAATTTATCATCAGTAACTCAAAAGTTTTGATTTTTAAGATACGTCTTTGTTGTATTAAAGAAGTGATATGTGAAATTCGTTTGAAAAAGTTGCGTATAACTCATGATTGCGTTGGCTAATTAGTGACTCGTTGTCATTCTCTGATACAGAGGTGAATGCAACTCTTTCCCACAATAGCTTAATTTCCAAGAAAATTTCAGTGATATATACCATAATAAACATATATAGCGAGTTGAAAAAATTACATAAAGTAATAAGTCCTGAGCTGGTATTGACGACGCATATGTGAGCTCTTTATGTTATTTTTAGGAATTACATTTTTTAAGAAACCAAGAGAAACAGAAAGATGGAGTTTCTTCCCTGGAGTTGGACGAAGAGGACTCGCTTTATGATGTGAGTCTGTAATAATTACTCATCAATTATAAAATCCACATGACATCTTAAACAAAAACTTCACCATTCAGTTATTGTTTGCATAGTGATGTACATACGAATATGACATATGTACCTTGCATCATACCATGCTGACATACCAATTATGCCCGTCTAATAGCGGCTTTATATTTTTATATTTATCACTTTTACTTTGCCAGATGGCATTTTAATCTTTTAAAATTTCAATTAATTCTATTACGAACTGTTTGTTGCACATTTCCACAATGCACGCACGTTGACGTTTCGAAGCACACAAAAATTTTAAAAAACAGCAAATTTTCGCGAATAAGTCCACTAACATTCTAACAAATCAAAAAGAAATTGAAAATTTTTAATTTTTTTCTGATTTGTTTTCATACAGTCCCACTAACATTGCAAACACGAACAAATCATAAATGTGTGGCCGGCTTAAATGCAGTCTTAATTAAGTTTGTTTCAGATGACTATCAAATTACGAAAGTTACCCAAAATTGGTGCTGAAACCAAAATTTGTAGTCAGAACCATTCATTGGTGCTAATTTATCAATTTTGCGATTTAAATCGATTAAAACTAATATTATAACTGGTTCCAAATAAAAACATTTTCATAAAAATTTGAAAAATTATCAATATAAAAGTAAACAAAGAAGAGCAATCACTTTATTCCTGTTCGAACTTACCCAAAGAAAAAGTTCGTGCCAATTTGGACAAGTGATATTACTGACACAAATTTTGTTATCTGGAACGCTATTCGGGCAATCTCGGACAACTTAGGGTAACTTCTTAACAAAACCCACAAAAAATAAGTAAAATAGTAACAACGGGAATGATAATAATAGATAATAGATCAACTATACGTTGCAGTGTTTTGAATAGGAAGATAAAGTTTTATGATTAAATATCCTTCCAGCATCCAACTGAAGATTAAGCTGGCAAAAAGACATACATACATACATATAGTTTATTGTAAATCAATTAAAACGTAGAAAAATCGCAAGAGCTTGCCAAGGCCAGGAAGAAGCATCAAATAAGATTTCAAAAATTGGCAGATCTAAAAAAAAACTATCGAGAAAATTAATTGACATTTGCTTATTGGATGAAAATCGATAATAAGGACTGATCAGCTGTTTTTGCGCAACATGTTACTGTCACGTTTGCTCTATAATTGAAACATGAATAGACTTGCAAACAAACAAGGCTTGCAGATTATTAAATTTTATTATCAAAATTCATGCTCGGTGAAGAAAGTTAAAATTCTGTTCAGCGACGAAGCTCATTTCTGGTTGAATGGATACGTGAATAAGTAAAATTTCCGTATTTAGTGTGAAGAGCAGCAGAAGCAATGCATTCCGAAAAATGCAATGTTTAGTGTGAATTGTGGGCCGGTGGTATCATTGAACCGTGCTTTTTTAAAGACAGCGAAGGCAGGAAAGCAACGGTTGACGCACTGGAAGCCAACATTGAAAAATTAATTCGATATTTTGGAGAGAGTATGCCAATATTGGACCCAGCATATAAACCGTTTGAGGCGTAGCCGCTGTCAACATTTACATGAAATCATCTTTGAACATTGAATTTCAGAGACGGACAAAATTATTCACACATTATTTTGCAATTATATTAATTTATTTTATATAAATAAATCCTGAAGATAGTACTCGAAGATTACCGAAATATCGATAAGTAAAAAAATTAAAATTGAAATTGATTAATTCAAATAAAACGGTGGAAAACGAGAACATATACTCTATACAAATTGCAAAATCGCAGATACTATATTATCCTGTCTAAAATCGTCCATACTGGCAAATGTGGTTACCAGATAACAAAAATTTATAAAAACGAACAATCACGAAGCAAACTCCGCGAAGTTGAAGCATCGTTAACTGAAAAACGAAGGAATATAGGAGGATAATGTCTTTTCTTTTGTTTTCATTTTCTTTTGCATATTTTGCTTTCTGTACCTTTGTTTATTTTTTATTTTCTGTAACTCATCACGTCTATTTATCAGAGCCTTAACTGATGCTTTCTTATTCGAATTAAATAACTTTCAGGTGAACACAACACTTAATTTAAATTCATGAATTCAGACACCAAAATAGTATAAAACGCATACATACATACTTCCCACAAACGTTAGCGTACATAACAAATCAAAAAGAACTCCATATACATGTACATAAGTACAAGGCGAATTAATATCCGAGCAGAAAAAATGAAAGTATTCAAAAGTAATCAAAACATACTCGTATAAGCAAATAATCAAATAAAATGAACAAATACTTACATTGAGCAACGAAAAAGAAATAGAAAAAGTTATCAGCTCATTAAATTTCACTTATTATGAATTCGCCTTACATACACGTGTATGTTTGTATGTAGAGTTAATAAATTAGCTCTTAAATCTTACTTGACTTTTGAATTCTAGTCCCAAAAACATGAAAACAAAAGATATGTATATGTAGCATTAAAATATTTTGTATTCCCACTACACTTCCAATATTATTAATGAATCTATTTCCTTAATACGTATCTACACGTTGCTAGTCTGTTTATACGTTCAATTCGCTATATAAATCGATGAGTTCTCATAGTACGACTGATCCTTTCAGTTGTTACTTTTGTTTACTTAATTATTTTTACAAATACATATTTACAAATTTTATACACTCCTTGTTGCAAATACAAGTCAATTGCAACCTCTTAAATATAATTTTACAGATAGCTATACATGTTCTTGTATAAGTATGTATACTATATATATATATATATATATATATATATATGTATATATATATATATATATATATATATATATATATATATATATATATATATATATATATATATACTATATATATATATATATATATATATATATATATATATATATATATGTATATGTATATATATATATATATATATATATATATATATATATATATATATATATATATATATATATATATATGTGTGTGTGTGTGTGTGTGTGAGTGCGTACTTTTGAAATAATTTTTCAAAAAAGTGAATTAAAGGGATAAAACTTATTGTTGTACCTTCAGCCAAAGTGCAACATATGTACATATGTATGTATATTAAATCATTTAAATGATGACAAAGAACAGCAACATGCGTTTATGAAAACACCTATGAACATGGTATACGTGTATTTATGTACGAGTATGTAGACGTAGAGTTGTATGACAGATTTGTTTCCCATTATAAGCCTGGTAGGGTTCTGTCTTCAATTCTGCATTCACAGTCGAATTCGATTAAACGAAATACTTACATTTAAGAGAAAAAAATTGCTTTTTAGAAATTCAAAATTCTCAACTTTTTTTTTAATTTCAACAAAAAACCGAATTTTGTTTGTAAATGTGCACGATCGGCTCATTTTAATTGTATTGCATGCAACCGATAAAATCCGATAAAGTTTAGAATATCTCATATTAAAATCTGAATACAATACTGTCAGTTCAAAGAACAATTGAGTTCTTTTAAACGAAATTGGTTTTATTTATCCAACGTCTGCCTAAGCGAAAATGCGGCATAAACGAAAAAAATTTCCACTGTCTTATATCCGAATTCGATAGTACATCACTATTTGCATGCGGAAAAATAGTTTTGTAGACATGTTTGTATAAATTTATTTGTACATGCACAGATTGATAAACTATAATCAACTTTAAGTCCATTACAGTTTTCTATGTTTATCTGCATTTCCGTTAGCTGCATTTTGCATTTAACTGATTAAAGTGGTATATAATAAGTTTGGGTTTTGGTAAATTTTTGTAAGAAAAATTTGAGTTTAAATGCATTTGGCTTACGTGAACATAACATTACGTCTTTTATCATTTAAATGCATTATTTACACAAAATATCGTGTTTTGCTGCCTCACAAAGTGCAAACATAAAAATATGTTACCGTTACAACTAAAATATTCACACAAAAATGCGAGTAATAAAGGAAAAATTTTAATTTTTTCAATCATAGTATTTCTTGAATATAAATATGTAAATACTCGAAGAGATGAGAGAATTTATTTTTTATACAATGTCGCCATATATGTATGTATGTATTTGCCTACTTTTGAAAATTAGATGAAAAACTAACTGAAAGACGAAATTGTTGAGTCTGATTGAAGAACAACCAAATAGAAACTTCAAACTAAAGTCACACATTGTAGGAGACTTCAACAGTTTTAGACATTCTACAAAATATTGTCGCTTTGAAGGAAATCAAATAGAAAACAAAATTCTTAAGCATTCATTCTGTATTAAAAGCGAACGATTATTACTTCTTATTCCAAATTATTGCTTGAATTCCGGGTTTATTTTAGCTATGAATTCTCTTTAAAAGTGAATGTGTTCTTTTTTACGATATATTATAAAATTCAATGATATTTATAAGTTTAATAATTAAGGGAATGTACTTTAACTGAATGTTATATGTAACAAAATTTTTTCTTTGGTTTTCACGCTGCATTGCACTGAACAGAATTTTAATAAGGGTATGGCATCGAGCAAGAGCTCATGTAACGCTATTACACGAATACCGGATAAGAATATTGAATGCTTAGTTATATTCGTTTTAAGCAATAATAAAATTCCAGATGCCTACATACATAGGTACCATAAAAACAACATTGCGAAATCGTGTATTCTATAAATTATTAAAAATTTTAATTATTAACTGAATAAACATATACTACGTTTATACGCACGTCTTATTTGCAAATAAAAAAGAAGAATGTTGCCGTATAACTTTTTTATTGTAACTTATTAACTCACTTAAACAAGTCGTGAATAACGACACTATTTGCAAATAAAACGTAAGACGTTGCCACTTCATGAACGTTTTTTGTGTTTTACTTACCAAACAATCATATTTTCGTCACATGGCATCACTAATAATAACATAAGTTCTGTATGCAATTTCCCGTATAAACAGTGAATTAGTTATTTGCAAATAGTTCTATTTGCAAATAAGACGTACGTATAAACGTGGTAATATATGATGTCTAACAAATTATTAAATTGAAATCATTAAAAATGTTATTTATTATAAAAGCTCTTCAAAAATTATAGCGAATTAATACGAATAAACCCGTAAGTTCCTTTAATTGTTATGGCAGCCCTGATATTGATCCTTACGGATGCTTTTACATGTGTACACACAAGTAGGCAAAGTCTATTTATACAGGTCGCCGCAATTCTACAACAAACATATTACAAAAATTTGTATGTAATAAATTTTTCTACTGTCAAAACAGCTGCGTTGAAAATAAAGAAATAAGTGCAAGAAAAAACACAAAGCGTTTAAAAATGTTAAACAAAAGAAAAAACGGGAATGGCAGCCAAATATATAAACATAAGAAGAACACACTTTGACACATATAAAATGTAAACAAAAACAGTCACCTGAGCTGTTGCCACGACCTGTATAAATATGCCGTGCGAAGATTACAACGAAAGTCGTTAGCGATATAAATATTATTACCAATTATTTTTCCATTTAAAGTGAATTTGTCTAAGTTTCCAACAGTTAACAAAACTACGTTAAATGACGTAGAAGACATTGTACGTAACAGTATTTTAAAAGCATGTTGCAAAAAGTTCAAAGAAATGTGCTCACACTTAAAGTCGGGCAGAGATAATAAGAAAATTTGAATTTTCTTTTCAATGTTTTGTGCACCGCATGTTAGTTTCAATTTAAATATACACTTTTACTAGTGTGTTGACTGAAGTAAAAAACGACATATTCTTTTCATACAATTAAGTATATTTAAAATTTGTATGATGTCCACGATCATGTGCACGTGTTAAGAAAGCAATGTAATGTATAATACCTACATACAAATATCAAAAATTCCTTATTTATTTTTTTTAATATTAAAGCAAATTGTGCTTGAAAAATACCTTTAAGCTGATGAACAACAATAAATTTTGCCGATTTCATGTTGCAAATTAATTATTCTTTGAAAGAATATATTGCAACTTGTTCGTATATAAAGCACAGCATACAGAAATAGGTATCAATACAACAAACATTAATCCTGTATTGATATGTGTATAGTACATACGAGGTCTGCTCAATAGAAAATGTGCATTTTGAAATTTCTCCGGCTACGTGCATTCTATTAGCGATTTTTTATGTTTGCACACTTGACGCGTGTGTAGTTTGTGTGTGTAGTTTAGTTTGTTTGTGAGAGGTAGAACAGTTAGACGTGTTTTGCTTGTTCGGCGATTTTCTGCTGTGGAAAAAAATAATTTGTATAAATTTTTGTGTTAAATTGGAATTTAGTGCTTAAAAGCACTTGAAATGTTGAGAGTGGCATATGGTGATTATACTGAGTCAAACACGTCTAACTGTTAGACCTCTCACAAGCAAAGTAAGCTCCACACACAAAGTAAACTAACAACATATGTTGGAGACAAGTGTGTCAACATAAAAAGAAAAAATCGCTAATCGAATGCACGAAGCCCTAGAAATTTCAAAAAATACCTTTTCTATTGAGCAGAGTAGTATACTATATACATACATTTAGAAAAGCGATTACCGCTACCAATACATTGTGTTATATTCCTACACTACTCTGGCCTTGTTAATTCTTTTGTTGTTGTAATTTCAAAAACAGTTGATTTCAGTCAGATGCTCTAACTTCCATTTAAACTTGACATTTACCTACATGCATTTGTATACACGAGTAAGTACATACAAATTTTGCAGTTGAGCATTCGACAAAAAGGCACCTGGATATAAGCGGCTCAATTAACAACACATACATACATACATACATAAGTATGTACATAGAAACATATGTATTTACATGGTACCTATCCATGCGGTTTGGTAAACATATGGTAAAAATAACATTAAGTGTCCTTACTGCACACTTTCAAATAAGTTTTAGTTCTTTTGAAGGTCTGACTGATAAACTGGTTTGGTTAACAAAATAAATAAACCGATGTGTGTGTATTTGCAGTTGTTTAGGGGATGAACTACAAACCAAGAAGTAATGCTGAAAACTCGTACATTTCTAGTCAATTTTTGTTTCTGTATTTTGATTAAAATAAAATCAATATTTTCAACAATTTTTATTTGTTATTTCGCATTTACTTCTGTGTATACATACACCTACATGTATATACATATGTAAGATCAAAAACATTGAAACATCCCGTTGCAAGTTTTAGTCAAATTGAAAAATCATTTTACCGAAGAAATTTTGACAAAATAAAAGGAAAAACCTGCAAGGCCCGAGTATACATACACATGTAGTAGTATGTACATACATATGAATATGCACATACGTATTTATGTACATTCGAATTTACATATTTATTACATACAGCCTATGTACATATGTACATAATTTTTTTTAACAAGAAAAATTTTAGATTTTGATTACAGTTATGCGTAAAAACAAATACTTACAATATGTGGCCCAGGCATACGAAGTTAGTGTTTTATAGAAGAATGTATGGCCTTGATCCAAATTTTTAGATACAAATTATTTTTATTAAGAATTTGTTGTTTGATTTATAGCAGTCAATTTAAGTATTAAAAAAAACTACATGAAAATATACATACACACATACAATTTTAACATTGTTTAATACACTGTACATATAATTTTTTTCGTAAGTTGCACCTCTTCATACACATCAAATATGTGCTTCATAATATGTATGTCTATAAGATTTCGTATCTTATAAATTTTCTTCTATTTATTTTCTTAATTTTAAGTAAATATGTACATATATATTTTTAGTTTGGATCTCTTATCTTTGTTTATTTTTTTCTATATTATTACACATTGTTCTTTGTTTTTAGTATGTTTGTTGTATTATTGTTTTGTATTCTTCTGTTAACACTCTTTTACTTTATGTTTCTGTCACTTGAGATTCCAGACTGATTATGATGAGTCTCACAAATTATATGTTCATGTACACCAGCGAGCAGAGAACAAGTAACGTATACAGCCGAAAAACCTGGTTGCATTTGTGCTATTAGCAGCAGAGTTGAAATTTTTGAGTACCTTTCATGGAAGACTCTCAAACATTCTCTGCGTTTAGTTTTAATTTCCCAAGCAAAAACTCTTTGGTCTGCAACAGCGGTGGAAAGTACTTTACTTTGTACCATTGTATACCCACGATATTAAAAGTACCAATTTCTAGTATGTAACACTAAAATATACCTATAGCGCTTAGATATAATAAAATCATATATATTCATTACCATAACTCGCGAATTTTTATATATATTCATACATAAATATGTTTGAATGAATTTTTTTCTTGGACCTCACATGCAGTTTCATTATTTATTCCACCAAAAATTTTTTTCATTTGCTATTTATTGCATGTATTTTCAATATGAAATGAACTAAAAATAATAATTGTAACCTAATATTGATATATATTATTTCGGGATATTATCTACAACTAATTGTTAAAACAATTAGAGTTTTTGCAAATGCACTGTTTGTTGTGGCTTTGGCTGTTCATATGCCGACATTGGTAGGTAAACTAAATCGTCAGTGAACTTGAACCAGTTTGACTGATAGCTAATGTTTATTTTACATAAGAAATTTAGCAATGTCAAAATAACATGTGATATAAAAAGACACTTTTACTTATACCACCCGTTATAACGAAACGAAAATGTAAGAAATAACACTGCCAAATGTAAATTATGTAGTATGTAATGATAGTTTTTACAAGAAAAAATTTATTAAATGTTCAGTAAAATCTGCGAAAAATATTTTTGTTTTACTCAACAATTTGTAAAAATGGTACAAAACCGGTACAAAAATTAAAAAAAAAAAAACAAAAATTACAGTTTTTGTGCCTTTATACAGAAGAGGCATTACTGGACATTAGTACGGCGTGTTAAAATATCTCTTATACATAAGCACTCTTTTATCTATTGACTCTCTTGATTATTAAAGTTTTATGTTTTTTAATAGTTTTTACTTTCATATTTTTCTTTAATTTCACTATATTTTTTTAATATAAATTTATATTTTGTTGTTTTGTATCTATGGATGTACCTGTGTATGTAAATATGTAAAAAATGAACTTAATATAGAAGTGAATGTTATTTATGTATTTACACGGCATGTAGATATGTAGTTAAATCTCCACATTTTCTACTTAAATAAAAGTAACTACTTTGTATACATGAACATGTACAAGTGTATGTGTAGATATGTACATACATACATACATATATGCATGCATGCTTATATATATTTTTTTTTTTTTGAAATAAAAGCGAGGGGATGGTTTTCACGTTTGTTTAGATAAGACTTACTGCTGAGCAGTTGTTGTACAATGTACATTTTGGAATGGTGGTTGCTTTTGTCATCAATATTTGTATAGAACATTTGTATGTGCATATGTATGTACATACATAAGTACATAAGTATGTATGTGCATATCTGTATATAAATTCTTTTAACTGAACAATGCTATGCGGTACGTTTCTTTACGTAGACTTAAGTGCATGTAAGCACTAATTTCCACGCAGGACTCATACATATGTATGTACATACATAAATACATGTAGTTAAATATATACATACATAATACATATGTATGTAACTGATTCATATTTATATACTTATGTACAAACGTGCTTTATATGAAAAATATCTCTAGTTTCACATACTCATATACACATTCGTACACACACATACATAAGTATATGCATGCATATACTTACACATGTATGTACTTATTTACATAGTATGTGCATATGTACATATAAGTACATATATTTTCTAATTGTACTCTGATTTTGAACAAGGTGAATTAGTTCGCAAAAATAGGTGAAGTTACAAATATGTACTTATACTTATACATACATACTTACATATGTAAATACCTATGGACTAATTAAAATTTTTAAGGACTTCACTCAATTTTCATACTTATGTAAATCACCAGCTTTGGGCCTCGAGTGAGCGAAAACGTGATATCCTTTCGAACAAAAATCTGACACAAACACATACATACATATGTATGTATGTATTTATGTCATACATACATACATATGTATGTATGTATTTATGTCGCTGAATATAGTACATATGTATGTATGTACTTATGTATATACTTACAAGCATATGTGCATACATGTGTATGTACTACATAAGTATGTAAGTATGTACATTGCATACTTTTTTAAACTTTTTTATATTTAATGTTTGTATAAGGTATATTGATGAGTTTTGGTTATTTCAAGATAATTAATAGCAGAATCATATCTCAATAAATGCAAATCTTTAAATTACGAGGGAAAAAGTATTTGTCAATATCTTCTTCAGAACTACTTAGTGTCGATATGGAAGCTAACCGTCAAGATCGTTTTTTTTTTAGATATGACTAAGTTGCTTTATGGCGGTATGTAAGTATTTTGTTTTGGATAAGTTATTTAAACAACGCAAAGAGAACAACTAGGACCCAAGTAGTATAGTTCACGTGTTAAGAACTGGCGGTCTGTTCAACACAAGTTCATTCTTAACAACCATTTCTAAAGCCAGCAGTTAGTATATGCATAAGCATGTACATATTTACATAAGAATATGTATGTATGCAGTAAAAGATGAGAAGTAAATTTTTAATACATTTATTTCCTGTAAAATATGAAATAATTAATAAATTTAAGTCTTAAACTATGTATAATAAACAACGTCAGATATCCATACTTCGCTGCACGTTTTCTTTGCAATAAATACATAAGTACATACTTATGCATATTTTGATGAACAATTTCGAGAATAGTAAAGTAGATACATACATACTAGGTATATTCTGAGAATTTGATTGGGACAACTTATTTATTGTGCAACAATTCAGCACAATAAAAATTGTGTAAAATTGGTCCATTGCGGCAATCGTGTGATCCTGCCTTTAAGTTATCCGAATTAAAGCAGACTTGCAAAAAGGATGTTTGAAGTTGTAATACATACATACATATTCATATATGTACATACATACATATTCATATGATTGAAAACTAATTTTTTTGTTTGAACAGCTTTTTGAGTTATGCCAGATTTCATATTTAGTTTTGGCGGGGTCTTCTTGCCTGGGGACGGAGTGTTTGATACGTGTAATATTTACATATAAGTATAATTTGTTTATGGTTTTTTCTCCAGCAGTGATTTAAAACAGATAATGGCTGGACATTTCAGAAATAATGTTTTAGGAACAAAAATTCACAAATGTGTATGTACATGCATACGTATGTATGCGTTACATTAATATTTTCTTTCCATACGCTTAATTTTTTACTTTTCTGATACTTTTTAGATGCACGTATGGTTATAAGTGTAGGCGTTTACTGCAATTTGCTTATGCGAACACGATAAGGGATTCCTTAGCAGTATGAGGCTATTAATAACGAAAATATAGGAAGTATTTTTTTTCTTTAACCGAATTCTTGTATTAATACATCTTGCAATTTCTGACGTACATAGAGTTTTCTATGTTCTTTTACCTTTCCTAAATATGGTAGCAAACTCAACAGAAACAACCGATCAGAATCGTGCTCGTCAAGATTAACACATGTGTTCCCTGTTTTTATTTCGTGTTTAGATAGATTGCAGTTTTGTACGTTTATTTTAGTATTATTTTCAAATGAAAATTTTTCATTTCGGATAGAAATTTCATAATTGTCTTCAACAGAAGTACTGTCCTCATCGACATCCGCATCATTGTCGTTACCAATAAGCATTTTATCATCGTTAGGAATAGCTGCACAATTGTTTGCTCCTTCATAGCAATTCTCATTTTCAGAAAAAGTATTTAATGATGCTGTAACTTCATTCGTATCTTGCAATGATGTTTCGGAATCAAATGTTTCTAATTTAATATTTTTTGTTATGATGGGGCCTTGGTTTTGGAAGATTGCAGATAATTCAGAAAAGTTAAATTCATTTGGAATATATCGAAAGTAATTTTGATTTAAAGCTGCTGATGACGACGTGGATGTGTCCTGCTGTTGCTCAGCGCTGTAGAGCCCCTGCCAATGAAGAAACTGCGTTCGTAGCTTATGGTGGCGCATGACATTTTCGGCTACTGCTGTTTCCATAAAACGCATATCATTATAGAATCGCCATGTTGTTGGAGGTTCTGTGGATAGAGTATTTCGTATGAACACTTTACGAAAGTTATCACGCAAATGTCCCCATTTTATGCGGCAAATATTGGCTACATATGCATAAGCATACATACATATGTAAAAGAAATAAACATAATTATAAATGTTAAAATTGTATACATATGTAAATAATTTGTTTTATTTTTTATTTTATTGTTTTATCGTAAGTAAATAGGTATAATTCCTTATATGTGTCTGTAATTTCAACTATCAGAAATCTATAATACAGTAATGTTGTTCTCGTTACCCGTGAATCTAAACTGCCTGTTACATTACATTATAATCGTAATTTTAATTCCACAAAAACACACCACTTAAATACTTTCTGCTGAACTTAAGAAAATCACATATTAAAAATAAGCCTAGGAAGATTCACATATTAGTTAAGAAATGTTATAATCAAATGCAATAATTAGACGACGGCCAGGGTAGCTAGTGATTCTATCTCGTATGTATTGCTCTTATATTTTTAACTATAACATTTATATGAAGTAAATATAACAAAATATTTATTCTCTTAATAAAACTGCTTATTTTTTGATATTTTTATATTCTTTGAGAATCATCTCCAGGGAAATTATGTAATTTAATTACATAGTTTAAAAAATAAAAAAAATATTTAATTTATAAGATAAAAAACTATTCGTATTTAGTTAATTTTTGAAAAAATGATATCGATGGAACTAGAAGAATGACAGTTTATTTCTCATTTGTTATCTAAAATGAGCGATGACTAATTAAATATTTAACACAAGTCCATTAAAAGAAGGTCGGAAAAGTGCACTAATGTATGTTTTGAAAGCAATGAACAACTTCCTTCTTTTCATTTGGTACTTTTACTAAATGGTGGCATGATTTTTCACGTTGTTTTTGTAATATTGTACTTGTAAAGATGTGATGACCTTATTGTTTAGACCTTTGTCTGAATATTTCATTCTGGAAATGTCTAATATGTACACAATAATTTCCATCAGTAAGATACGTATTTAAAAAAGATGCCCTCATGGACTAGTGTACTAGAGGGTCACAGATTCGATCCCTACCGTATACTCTGAGTGTTTTCTGCTTTCCCTATCTATAGACTCAAGTGAGCGAAGGCCGCTAATATTAAAAACTAACATGTTTCTGTCATTGGTATTTTCCTTCTTCTTCTGAAGATATAATTGTGGCTTCATTTAATCCCCACAATATTTTCCAAATATAGCCTATTTGCATGTGCATCCACTTACAAATGTACATATACATGAGTAGTGATTGTTGTGCAAATGATTTTTCATTACATTGATAATTTTTATTTTGCCAATTATTAGATAAATTTGTTTTATTTATGACCAGGCCCCAGTCAATTCTTCAAAAAAAAAAAAAAAATAAATAAATAATAAATAAATAAATGTAAAAAATAAGAAGTATTCAAACTAGCAACCCTGGTTTTATCATCTAAAATGCGATTCCATTTTTACCATACACATAAGTATGTACATATGTAAGTACATACATGTAAACAATTACATATCCATACATACATATTTATATACATACTTATAAGTATGTGCATACATAGTATCTACCTGTTAAAATCTTGGTAGTATGTTTTTGACAAAATATCACTGATGTGAATGTTTTTATTTTGTGTATAAACAAATTTAGAAATACATACATATGTACATATGTATGTATGTATGTACTTTGTGTGTGGGTAGTTCTTATTACCTGGCAAGTTAACCTCCTGGCTTACTTGCTGCCATAATGTGTTAATATCAGATCTTTTATGCCCATTACTGCTACGATTCCATAGATTTGGTCTTAGTGATACAGATGCAATCAGCGATTTAACTGTTTCTAAAGGCAATTTAGCAGTATTTGTAAAATTATTTGCTCCTATTGCAGCCGCAGATGATGATTGTGCGGAAGTTCTTTGCGTTTGACGTTTAAATTTCTGGTGAAGTTGATGGTTCGGCATAGCATTAGAAAGCTATTTATGCTGTCCTGCCTTGTTTTTCCAATCTACTGAATGGTGCTTCTTCACTTATTACTAGCATATGATTAATTAAAACATAGTACATAAAGTATGGGTACACATATGTATGTAAGTATGTGTGTACGTGCATACATGCATCAGTTAAGATCTATGGATCGACTACAGCTAAGCCCCCATAAAGAGAGAAAAATGTTTACTCTTGTTTTTCACAAATAGTGCTGTCGGACTGACCAATTCATCCCTAAATATGGGGATTTTTTAATTGCAGATAAAACAATTGCCCAGTTCCTAAAACAGGGCATATTTTATACATTTTGGGTATCTAAGAAATTTTTTATGTACTTGATTCTATAGGCTTATTTGAAACCAGATGACGAAAAATGATCATTTGGGATGAGTATTCAAGAGAACACTGAAGATGGCACAAAGCCGAAACCGGTCTGTTTACAAACCAAATTTGACGTGGGATGACGGAAAATCGTCCCAAATTCAAACAAACCCCGTCGGAAGAAAAACACAAAAATCGAAAAATGATCATGTTTCTGCTGCATTGCACTCGTATCAAACGAACATAAGCAAATGCATAATTATGTACATATGTTACTTTCATATGATGTATTCACATGTATGTAATATAAACTTTTTAGTTCTTTGGTGTGTGCTATATTTTCATAAAAAATTTTTAAATTGACTTTTCTCCAAGACAACCTTTTCTTCCTATGTACATCAATTTATATGTACATCAATTTCGGATTTGAATTTAAAAGTTTGTGTGCTTCTGCGCAAGACGCAAGAATTACAAGGTGGTATCACAACGGCAACAACAATAACCAAAATGCACTTTATCAAACTCCATATATAAAAATAATACTTTCGGCAATTTTTTATAAGGTGTTTGAAGATTGCATACTCGACTTTGTTGAAATAAATGCCCCTTACATGGGCTTTATATATTATATGAGTCAACTTCTGTGGCAGAAACATTACAACAAATTTGAAATAAATAGTAAAAATATATGTATAAATAAAAATATAATTAAAAATAAAATGGGGTGTGCAATAATAATAAAACTAAATCGCTTTTTTAACTTTTCGCCAGAGCCTAGTTTATTAAATATGTAAGTATGTATGTAAATGGAAAAATTTTTGTGGCCGCAATATTAAAATAAATGTATGGAACATTTTAAAACAGAGGATTTAGAAAGCAATTTGCAATTTAAAATGGGTATGTTACAAGTTTAATAACAATGTATACGAATTGAACTCTCTAATTTTTGCGACTCTTCGATAAGGTTGTGCCAAAAGCTGTGCCTGCTGTTCGTAAGTTATCTTCTGCGGACGAAGAGCGTCAAAAAACAAAATAATTATTAAAATTTTTATTTAAGGACAGGATATAAAATATGCTTCCCTCAATGGCAAGAAAATTTGAAAAACTTTAAATTAAAATATTAAAACTATTTTTTAGTAGATGTAAATAAACTATCAGTTCAGCCATGGAATCCAAGTTTCATTCAGAATCCGAGGTGCTCTTACAGTGCTAGAAGGAAAACTTTTCAAAAAGCAATTATAAAAAAACTAAATAGAATGTTTCAACAATTATGTACGCTTTAAGAGAACTCTTTCGTAAAGAAACTTCCCAAAAAGAAACCTCAAAAAAGCATTCAGCTGAATTAAGATCTTTAACGAAGAAAAGAAAGAGTCCAAAGTATGTATGAGTATAAACTGGAAGGCTTGAAAACTCGATTGACGAAGGCTAATTATGAATTTAGAAGAAAAACTTTTAATTATGTAATTGCGAAATTAAAAGCAGGCATCAAACGCACAAAACCGGTACTTTGTAATTTTTGTTGAAAGTTGTCAATTCTGATCTAACATTTTTTTATTGCAGGCTAAATAATTGGAGTTCTAGATATTCATTTTAACACCAAGGAATCATTCGAGCAAGAGTTGATAGAAATGCAATATAATGGTTTAGAAAATCTCGCGGAATCTATTTGCCACAAATTCTAGTAAAGCAAACAAATTTTAAAGCTTAAACAGAATTTCCGCATATAAATATGTATGTATGTGTACAAACGCCTAAATTTTTATTCCAATTCCATTCTTTTCTTTAATATTTTCGGTGTACAAATTAATATTTCGAATGCTAATTAGTTAACAATTATCTTAAACATGAATTTTTTCAAACGTTTATGTTATATTAAAACTAACTTTAAATATTTAATTTATTCAAAAATGCTATAAAACTATACGAAACGGTATATTTTTCGTTTCCTTATGTTAATTTTTAATTTTGTTTTAATAACTATAGTTTATTACATTAATGGATTTTTAATCATATTTATGAACTTTTATAATAAAATTTTTAATAAGAATAAAAAGTATGTTTTTGTAGGAACTCCTGGGTTAGAAAATTAACGAAGAGGTTTTTCGTTTTTATTTTGTTCTTTATGTCATAAAAATTTAGAAAGATTTTTGCATAAGCGAGAGAAAATTCGATAAAACCGAAGTTCGTAATAACTGTAATAATTTTTATGAAATATTTTTACAATATTAGTTGGACCGGAGTTGTTCAACTAATAATTTGTTATAATATTTATTATATACATACATATGTATATAGAAAAACAAAAACTGTCTATATATATTTTTAGAAATTTTCATATCGGGTGTCCATATTCCACAAATTACAGCAAAACGATTAAAAATCATTGCAGCACTGAATAAAGCAATATACAAAATTTAATCAAAAAGCTTCGATTACATCTCCTTTGAGTTAAAACATTACGTAAATTTTTAACTGAAAAAGTAAAAAAAATCAGACCCACCAGGACTAAAAATCTAAAATTTTATGGGAGTTTTGAGATATTGGAATCTGGAAGAAACCGATATAATCGAAACGGCGTTCACATATACATGTCTAAACATATATTTGGAGATAAAGTAGATTTTTCAAGAACGTAAAATAAGATATTTAAATAATTTTATTTAATATGACAGTTTGTGTATGATTTCATTAAAATCTCCGTTAAATACCATTCATTTAATTTTCAATATAGATTTTATGTGAGTTTACACTATTTCCATAATGTTTTTGTCCTTCAAAACATTTTATTTTGATGCGATTTTGAATGTAAAGGGAATTTTGTCATCATTTATTGGAATTCGTTAATGAATTTTCGCTATTGGAATCACTTGTCGTCACATTCGGATTTGATTGACTGCAGATGTGTGAACGTCTCTTATGATGTGTTTGGTGTTGCTGAAAGCATGTTTTAGAGCCATTTTTATCTGAATTCATATTGCAATTTGCAACTGATGGTGTAGTTGAAGTGGCAGCCATTATGGAAATGTTTTTCTGAAAAGTATTGTTATTCTTTCCAGTACCCGCAATATTCGGGGAATTAGCTGGTGAGCCTGATGGTGCTAAAACGGAGGCATTATTGGAACCGAATTCATTATCTTCGTTTAAATAGATATCCATATGATCTACAGTGTCCGCATTAGCGAAATTTTGATCTCTTCTTTCACTTTTCTTCCACAAATAATAAAATTGCACCAACTCGCGCATTGTACGTGTCCGAACCTTGTTAATTATTATTAATTGTTAACTTATGTAAATAATTAAAACATATTCAATTATATGAGTGAAAACTTACTTGGTTTTGTCTTATTTTAAGAAAATCTTTTCCATATTTTTGTATGCCCTCTTCAAACTTATGACATTCTTCTTCTGACCATAAGCTCATGCAATCATTAAGTGGAAGCGCATTTAGGCGCTTTCGTCGTAAAGCTTCTTTGAAATCATAGCCGCATTGTACTAGCAAATGAAGTGCCTGAAATAGTTATCAATATTGAAACACCTTATGATCTTGCACATTTCTATTTGTAGAATTTAAATGTACATGAATCAAGTTTAACTTACTTGTTCGTTATCTTTAACTACAGCTAAATTGTCGATTTCCATAGATGCAGTCGTTTCAACGAGTATTGTATCTCCATTTGCTAAAAAAGAGTTATTTTCCAAATTGTGAATGCTCTTTTCAGATATACCATTTTCTTTCGACGAGGTCTCCGAGTTAATATCAGTGGCAGAATGTTCATCCTCTTCACCTTGTTGATTTGATTTAATGTCTCGTATTTTAATCAAATATTCTTCTACTTCACGTTCACTAACTTGGCAGGGCTCCCAAATGAGTTTGTCTTCATTTTCATATGGTAATATATCGCCATATTGCGATAGACCTATCGGTATGATAGCCTGATATGACGTCCCAATCATAACTTTCTTTTTATAATCTTCGTCCTCTTCCTCCTCCTCCTCCTCTTCAATTTCTTCATCTTCATCATCTTCAACGCCATAGATAGTTTCTAAAGGAATATCTGTTTCTTTTTATTTGATTTGTTCTACATACATAAATAAGTTTCACTTCTATACTATTAATATAATATGTGGTGTGTGATCACACAGGCCAATGCCAGAAATTTATATAATACCATTATGAACCATATTTTTTATAAGCAATATGATTTGATTCAATCAAATTAATCGCATATATTAAAATAATTTAACATAAAATATTAAAAAAAATCAAATATGCGACTAAAAAGTTTAAGTAGTTGCGAGAAATACACATACCTTGACTATTACCCGCAATAGCATCACTAACTACGACTACATTATCAAATGTTCCTTCCGGATAGAGATCAAGTAAATGCGATCGACGAACTTTAGGAATTTCACTTTGAATAATTGCATTACTATTGGTTTCTTTTCTCTCAGCATCAGTCGAAGACGTGAAAGCTTTCCGTAGTGTCAATGACCTGATGGAATTTTCTTCATTAAAATCATTATTCTCATCACCTACCACAACATTTCCATTTTCGCCTTCTACATTAAAATAATCCAAATTTGATTCGATATTTTTGGAGGTATCAGCAACTTTATCATCAGAAGTAACGCTTTCGTCGTTGTTTTTATTTGAAATTTGTGTCAAGTGGATTTCCAACTTGTGTTTCTGCTTGTGTCTTTCCTTGTGTGATGACTTCTTCGACTTTTTCCGTATTGGTTCCGAGTAGAGGCTTGGATAGGAAAGAGGAGGTAAAGATCGGTACTTTGCTAACAATTCTTCCAAAGGCATTTCACTTTCTTTCTTTAAGGTGTCTATTTCCTCATCCGGATCTTGTGCTTCCAGAGAAGCTAACGCCTCTTCTTCATTCAAAGTTTGTTCATCATCAAAATCATTTACCATCATTTCAATTGTAGGCTCAAAAGTGGCATCATTAGCACTGGTCGCTTGGGAAGTTGTAGACGATGACGATGGTGACTGTGGGTCGACAAAAGTTTCATTCAAAATACAAGATGGTGGGGATAAATTTCTTTTTTCTCGGGCGGTCAATGATGACGGAACTTTAATTAATGCATCAGCACATCTCCGATCTTCGGAGGCAGTTGTAGAAATATTGTTTACCTCTATTGGTAGTACATGAGAATCATTTTGTTGGCATGATGATCCGATTTCTAAATCTGCCATAGTTGTTTTACTTTCTACACATACATTTTCACTTGAATCGCTAGTGGACATTTTCGATGTCTTTAAATCTGGTGGAGATATTTCAAAATCGTCGATATTCACTGTTTGAAAACATTCCAAAATTCACACAAAAAACATTAATATACTCTTCACAAACATAGCTGCCAGATAAATGCGGATAATATCGTCAAAGTAATTCACATATATCAAGTTTTTTTTTTTTTTTTTTTTTTTTTTGGTAAAACATAAACTATTTTAACTGGTAGTATTTATGTATGGAAATAAAGAGTTTTAATTATTTTAAAATATCAAACAATAATAAAAAAATTCATCAAAATGTATTGCTTTCCTAACACTTTTGAATATTAAGAAAAAAAGATATCAATAATTTTTTGAATTTAACCGTATAAGTTTTGTTTTTTTATACTATTCATAACTCCGAGTATATATATAAAGAAAATGTTAAAATAAATTTTGTGTAGAGAGTAGAAATTATTTGAAATCATGTTTGCCTTAGTCATATTAAAATATGTAATATGACAGCTTATAATTTCAGAAATCGGCAAGTCGATAAATCGCCAAAATGCTTTGCAAAGACCCAAAATCGTCCGGTCTGGCAGCTATATATAAAATAAAACATTTGTTTTTTGTAGTTAATAATTAACGCCGACACTAATTAAATCAGCGTCGCTTTTCATAACAGTTTATCTTAAAGTTAATGTTACCTTTAAAGCAAATTAAATAGTAGGTGGCCTTATTACTACTACAATACAACAATACAAAAAACAAACAAGAAGTTTGCCCTACCACAACTTTAACACAAAACAAAATTACTTAAAATCAATTTTTCAATAAACGTTTCGGGAGAAAATACAATAAAATTTATAATAATTATTATAATTTTGCTAAAAACGGTATATTTAATAGTGCAATAGTAATGATCGGCCGCTAAGTGTAGGGGGTGCGCAAATAATCTTAAATGCAGATTTAAATAAGAAATAAGCAAGTGTTTCTATAAATGCGGCTGCAGATACAGTAAATATGAATGAAAATAAAATGAATGCAGATATCAATGCTGTTTCTTATTCTGTCTCAGTCCCAGGTAACATTGTTATTGACGTACACATTATGAAGTTCAAAATACACAAACGCAATACGTCCGGTAACTAAGATTTGAACATTGCTTTTTATGTGCACCCAAATTGTTGGCACATGACATCAGAACTTCGGATAACACCAAAACCTGATGCAGTTGCTGATATTGCTTTCAATTTGCTGCAAGTGATTTAAATATAGCTGGAAACGATTTGGGTAAGTTCACCCTTTTATAAAATTACTATCCACTTTTAGACTTTTTAAGTCTTTTTTTACTTCATTTATTTTTATAGGTGAACAAAAACTTGCCACACCGCCCTCAATATCTGTGGCCAATGACAACATTAGTGTTCCAAAGCCAAATATAAATTAAGAAGACCAAAAAGTTCATTATTAATTTTCATTGAATTTCATTTATTTCCATTGTTTTTTCATATGCATGTTAATTCATTCATATAAGTGTTTTAATGATACTTTAAATAAATCGATAAATGTAATTAAATATTATCCTAAATATTTTAAAATTTGCTGCACAGAAAAGTTCAGGTTTTAGATGCCCTTGATTGCAATTCGGAAACTTTGGTTGTGCTGTCAAAGATACTGTTACGGTTATCTCAAACGTCTTTTAAAAGACCTATGCAATACATCTACTTACGTGGAAAACGAAAGAGATGCTTAAAGATTTATTTTAGGCATTAAGTTCAGGTTTCATATTGAAGCTTTAATTATGCTACGAAAGACTGATATGGTTAATTCAAACGTATTTCTAAAGACCTATTTAATACTTATGACAGAAACGCTTAAAGATTCATTTTAAGCATTTCCTTGAAGCCCACAAGCCGCTGCTTTGAACACGAAACAAAGATTCACATCTCCAAGTGTATTTTATTTTATACAGACTCACGTTATTTTTATAGAAATACATTTTTTCTTCTAATTTTTAATTTAATACGAAAGAATTGAAAATTCAATACATTATAAACCAAATAACAAATTAAAAATCTCGAACCGACAAAAAACGTACGCTACTATGAAAATCAATCAATTTTAAAAACCTATCTTCTAAATTTGAAAGTATATTTTGTAGGCCTTAAGTCCTTCTCAATATTCAAGGCATATGCTACACGGGAGAGTAAAGGGCTTATTCGGAAAAGCATCACTGCGCAGTACCTGATGAGCAGTACGTTCGGAAATATGTATATCTACTTCCAATATCATCAGTTCTAAAATTCATCATAGAAATAAGTATATGGTGCGCATCACAAAAATGACATGCATTTTCGAAGTATAAAATTTGTAGCAATAAATTTCTTTATTTTCACTTTAAAACTCTTTGATTTTCTCATGCGCATTAGCATCAATTGTTTTGAATCGACATCGCAAACTAATCACTTATGTACATGAGACGCAGTACATTGATTTATTTCCGAACAGGCCCAAAATGTAGATATCCCAATAATTTACGAAAATTCGTCATGGACTTCAAAGTCTCATCTAAAAGTTCACAAATTCAAACTTTTATTCTCAGCAGAATATTTGACAAAATTTACCTTAGATCCTCGAAACAAGCTGTCAATGATTCAATAGAGTATGACCATCAAAAGAACATAAAATGCAAGATCTTAAATTAGTATTTATGTCTTGTTCTTCCAGTCAGCTTGCTTCCATCTTTAACTGTCTCTTACAAATACATTTCCATGTCCCTTTCTACTACACTCTGAAAAATTCGACCTGAGTTACGTCTTTTCTTTGTAATACCTATGATAGAGAATTAGAAAAGACGAAGAACAGGAAACAACCATAGTGTACGATAGTAATCGAAATGTGCGACCCTCTGCTTTTACGAAGGCAACCCGATACCAGCTTAAGTAATAAAACAAGCGAATGATAAAACAAGCGAATGACGGGAAAGTGACACGAAGTAGATCGGGAGGTATACAGAAACACACAACTGATGGCACATAGCCCGAACCGGCATATTTATGATCCAAATTTTACGTGGTATGACGATAGGTTAGGTTGATAGGAGGGGTGTGATAGCCCATGTCATACGACATACACTTAAGCCAGTGAAGGCTTGTTGTGCGCTCCCTTTCAAACTGCCAGAGTTCTGCGGCAGGATTCGAACCTGGGACCTTCGCACTACGAGTCTAGTACACTACCTACTAGTCTACGAAGGTCAGTCGGTATGACGATAAATCATTCAATATTTAAATACAACAAATTTGTATTAATTTAACCTTGTAGTTATATTTATGAAATTTTTTTTAATTACATGCAAAATTAACAAATACGAATAGTATTTTTACCCATAACAACAATAGTGCCTTCATCTTGAATTTCCTTAAGAGCGTCTTCAAATTGCTCACGAGTGATAAGCTACAAAAATTATTTACAAAATTTATGTTAATATGAGACTATGCGTACACGTGGGGAAAACTTACAATTTGAGAAGCTTCTTTTATTTCTTTAAAAAGTTTTTGGTATGGTACAGTTGGTATTTTTCCTTTTTTTTGAAGATTTTCTTTTATTGCTGCTACTAAATCGGCTCGTTTCTTTCGTGCAGCTGTTGAGAGACCTGTAGTTAAAATGCCAACATCTATTTTCCCCGATAATGGGTCTGTTGCAGATTGTTTAAGAGCTTCACGATGCAAACGCCAAGCTTCCTCTACATCTTGAACTGTTACTTCTTGACTTAAGCGAACTTTAGCATGGGCTTCGGAGAGGCGAATTAAACTCTCTAATTGTCGAGGATAAGCAGAAATTTGCCCGCGTCCTGCACCTACTTTACGCATGTCAACATACGCTTGTATTAAACGCTGCTGTGCTTCTTCGGATAAAGTAGGGGCGATGTGCTCACGAGCATAGGCCAGATAATCACGTAAAACACTCATGTCCTATATACAATTATATCAACTCATCATATAAAACACGATTTTAATCGATAATTTTTACTTACAAACATTGTATCTTCTTCTTCGTGACGTGTTACATAGTACAACGAAACTAAATGACCAGCTAAACGGCGGTCAAATATTTCATCCTGAGGATCGAGAACTAAGAAAATCAAATCAAATCGTGACAATAAAGTGTGTGGTAAGTGAACATTATCTATAATGTTCTTCTTTTTATTCCATTGACTTTCTGCAGGATTAGCAGCCGCTAATATTGAAGTGCGGGCATTCAACTGACAAATGATTCCAGCCTTTGCAATACTTAAAGTTTGTTGTTCCATTACTTCATGTAAAACACTACGAGTTGTATCATTCATTTTATCGAATTCATCAATACAGCACACTCCGTTGTCAGCTAGAACTAAGGCACCACTGTAAATATAATCAATTAAATAAAAACAAAACAAATATGTACAAATTTATTTACTTACGTTTGCAACACCAACTGCCTAGTTTCCGGATCTTTTGTTACGTATGCTGTTAATCCAACCGCTGAAGAACCACGGCCCGACGTGTATTGAGAACGTGGCACTAAATTGAAGACATATTGCAACATTTGCGACTTTGAAGTACCTGGATCTCCACATAGCAGCAAATGAATTTCAGACCGAAAGTTCTGCCTTCCTAATGTAGAACGTTTCTTTTTTGTTCCACCGAATAACTGCAGAAGAATCCCTTTCTTAATATCATCATTTTCATAGATAGAAGGCGCAATAGCACGGGCTAGTCTATCGTAAATATCAGGCTTTTGAGACAATGCATGTAACAATTCAACACGTTCGGGTGGGAATATATGATCTTTGCTATTAAAAATAATATATAGTTTTAAATAAAATTGTTTAACCACTAAATAAGACCTCAAGCTTGACTAATATATTAACCAAATTAATATATACAAAGTTTTTGATTATAACTAATTATTAAATATTTACCCCTCTTCTTCCTCATAGAGGCGTTTGTTATCAACCTTACGGAAGTGAACAACGTCAATATGTGTTTTATAAACGCTCTTTACGCTCGAAGAATGATTACTATTTCGCATAGGTGTAGCGCGGTAAATTCCAGTTACAGTAACACGGTCACCGGGCTGCACTTTATCCACTAAGTCGTTATGCGCATATAATAGAACATTGTGGGGTGTTTGGCCTGCCGCCATATCATCCGGCGATTCTTGTAATTTAATCAATTGTTTGTCTGTGAATTCAGAGCGATTGTGAACCAAACGAAAGCAATGATTTGTGTTGCAATTTGTACACAATGTCGGCTGCGCAATACGACCGCGATCAACCTCAATAGTAGTGACGAAATCGCAAATAATACACTTAAAAAAAGCTTCCCTCATTTCTGGAATAATATTTGAAGTACGTATTACCATGCCGCTGATACTAATCAATTGATCCATGTCCTCAGGGTTAAGCGAACGCATGTTCCGAGTTTTATCCGCATTAAAGGGCCTAACTTGAATTTGATGTTCCAATACTGCAGCAGGGTAACGTTCGAAGAACATTTCATTGACAGCCATATCAAAACTTGGTATGACTTCCTGCGGATAGCAGATTAATTGGCGATACAAAGCTGCATCAAAAGTCTTCAAATGAGAACAATTTAAATTTAGGTAGGGCTCTTCTAGAGTATGAATTTCATCCAATTTTTGCAAATACAATGGTTGATTGACATCAATATTTTCAGAAATTTCATCTTGCTCGGCCATGGGATCAATATAGCGGAGCAAGAATTGTTTGAATTTAGTTTTGCAATGACTAATGACGACATTCGTACCCCAAACCACCATTTGCGGAGCTGAAGAAGCTTCAGAGGCTGGATCAGTTGTTTCTGAAATACGCTCCGGAATTGGTTCCAGCTAAAGAAAAATATTGATTGTTTCATTTTCTTCTTATAGACTTTGTAGAAACTTACCCCTGTACTATTTATAGCAACCTGACGCATTCTTTTATCTGTACGAATATCAGGTCTCGCTCGCAAAGGTGTGCCACGGATGCCTGATCGTGGTGTTCTTATGGATCCCATAGAACTTGGCGTTCCATAATTTAATGGAGAACTTAGATCAATTTCACTCATATTACCCAAACCTCTTGCTGGGCTAGTAGCTGGTAAACTGATATTTCCCGGCGAAGTAGGAGGTAAACTTATATTATCAGAATTGTGGACATGGTGGTTAGCTCCCATCCGCATAGGTGTCTCTGCTTCACTGACATTTGCAGCTAATATAGACCACATTTTAAAGCATTGCACTACAATTGAAAATGTTAAACCACTTACAGCGTGTTGGGGTCTTTTGACCTCTCGAGGTCGTACTGCAATTAGCAGTTCTTGCAGGGCTTGACATAATTTATTTTCTTTAACTTATATTAAACGAAAACCAAAGCCACAGAGCAGAACAGAAATCTTGTAACAATCAAGCTAAAGATAATTTAAAGCAGATATTGCTGACGGCGTCCTATAAAAAAATTAAGCAATAATGCGCCAAAAAATACAGTTGCAATCCAGGCGTGAATACACGTAAGTCTTGGTTGCAATATAGAGTACGATATGACTACTGAGTAAATAAAGGCGTATATTATGCAGCCGGCTTCTAGCCGTCTGTACATTATTTTTGAGTTCGAGCCGTCACAATTTTAGATTGGTCAATTTAAGAAACTGAAGTAGTGGAAATTAAAAAGTGGTTGTGATGTATTCATACTTTAGTTTTGTGTATTATTAAAACTGGTTCTAAGACTTTCGAAAAAATTTTTTGGTATGCTTAACTAGACTTCTATATTCATTGCATCTCATCTCTCGGTCATATGTAGTCCCATTCCGACCATTACAGTAAATGTCATGGCAGTATGCTGCAATATTTCACTTCTATTAGATATTGTGATAGTACTGTCAGTAACTTTAAATTAGGATTATATTGGTAGAGCCTACTTTTAAATAGTTAAACACCTCCTCTCCAAAAATGTTATTTGAAGTGTTCTGTACACTTTTTTATTACATGTATATGTACAAACATACATATTTAATCGTATAAATAACGCTACTTTTCAGTTAACAATTTCTTCTGGAATAATTCATTTAATTTATTATATTCTTCCCTAATGTTTAGCTTACTTCACCAACAGTAGCAGCACCATTGGACGAAGTTTATTTGGTCTTAAAATTTTATTTCAATATATATTTATTTTAAAAATACCACTTGTAACACTGCTATATACTAAAATTATTTCTCAAGTCTGTTACGATAGCGAAACATGTCAATGCATTTCCGGCTATCCTTATGTTAATATAAATCTAAGTCACGTTTGAATTAAGACTAGAAAGATCTAAGAAAGAAAATTTAAGGCCGAAAAGTATCTAAATTTTGATATTGCTTATTAATTGAATATTTTTCATAGCTAGGAGTTTATATGAACATAAAATTACACGTTTACATTTAAGAAAAATAAAGTAGATTCATCTTGAGTATTATTTTTAGTTGTGCTGTTTTTATAAAATACAGAATTCTCATAGTGTATTTGATATGTTTAACATAAGAACTAAACAAAAAGTTCATTATATACAGAAATAATACCTTCAGTTGGTTGTATAAAATATGTCGTTATTCGAGTATCAAGTGTGATTATAGTTTTGTTCTATTTATACGTGTTTAGGTATTCTATGAAATCATCTGGTAGCACGGAGTTTATTTTTTTGTTTTGTGTTTAAATTGTCCCTTTCATCGCTTTTGTCAACGTCAGTAATATTATTTTTGGTCTGTGTTTTATAATGATAAAAGAATATTGTGTTTAGATGTGTATTATTTAATCAAAAAAATTTTCATATTTTTGTTCAGCCTAAATTTTCAATAAAATTTTTTATATAAATCTGGTAAAATAACGGCATTGATTGCCTTGTATTCGACGTTTTTTATGTGTTTCGTGATTGCTAAAATTTTCATATTGGAGGAAATTAAATTCTAATAAAATTAATGAAAATCGTAAGGAATATATAAAAAGAAGTTCAGAGTATTTGGCTCCTTGTGTCCCACACCAAGCTGTAATTCGTCGAAATGTCTAGTGAAGAGTTACTTTATGTAAAGGTATTTATATGGATTCATAAAAATATTTATGTATGGGAAGGTCACCTTAAAAATATTTTCAATATGATTGAGCGTAGTTTG
>OY813002.1:97059535-97207535 GCA_963681545.1 Germaria angustata
TCGTATTCACCATAAACTAGAACTAGACTCGACAACTTTGTAAACATGCATAAAGTTTGTGTGAAAGGGAGAGCTAATCTAGTTGCTTCTATATAGATATCTCTTCACACAAACTTTATGCACGTTATACAGTTTATGCAAAATATGATTCGGACCCTTTTTATACGTCAAAGTTGAGTACTCTGGTTGATACTCTGTGGTATTCACACTAGACTAATTATGCTGGCATAAAATTGTGTACGTATACAAATCTTTGTGTGTGTTAGTATTTTCTTTGTTTATTTCGCAGAACCTGTTTTCATAAGTGTGTATGTGTTAGTTTTGTTCTGCTTGTGCGGGGTTGAAGCTGGTTGAAAAAATTGTGCCAACCAAAAACCACTCTCTTCCCCGAAAATGCCTACAAACTGCGATTTTATGCCAGCACAATTGTTCTTGTGTGAAAAGGCTCATTGAATCATTTTGTTATTAGATAGAAAAAACATTATTATAACCTGCCTTTAAAGTTTCCGATACTTAAGGAAAGTTTTGTTAAAGTGAATTATAAAGCGATATTTAACAAAATTGGGTTTTTACAAGGTATCGTTAAATAGCAATAAATACACTTTTGGTTTATGGGTTAAGTACTTGTTAGTACTTTTGGCTCATGTCTTTATTAAAAATGAAGAAATTTTAATAGGAAAATTTCTAATGCCTACACTTAGCGAAGAAATTATAAATGTGAAAACTTCAAGTGGCTAAAGTTGCAGATATGATAAATTTGCTTCAACTTGTCGCTCGCCAGAGTGATCAACACAATTTGGAAATCTTTAAAAGAAAACGAGGTTTGTTCGGCGGTTTTTCTGGATATTGAACAAGCCTTTGACAAAGTTTGCCACGATGGGCTATTGTCGAAAATAAAATCACTTCTGCCAGCTCCATTTTATCTCATCCTTAAGGGATTTCTATAAAATCGCATGTACTATATCAGAATAAAAGCTAATGTTTCTTCTGCTTTCGATATTAAGGCAGGAGTATCACATGGTAGCGTTCTTAACCCTATTCTACTAACATTTTTACCGCAGACGTAACAGTCTTATATGATGTATGCCTATCAACATATTATGAGGACACCGCCTTGTTTGCCACACATAATTCTGACATTATAACCTCAGACATTGATCAAAATGTAAATTTGTTATGACAAAACTCAAGGTAAATGCACAGGAATCTGTCCATCCAAGATTTTCATTGAAAAGATATGATTGCCCAACCCTAATAATTAAAAATTGCGGACTTAGACGAAGAGTTCTTCACAACAATCAACATTTGTTTCTATTGGATTTTTTGTAAATTTTCACAATTTGTGCAATGAACTTAACAAATATCCTGAATTTTCCATTTGATTTAAAATTTCTTATGTCAAAAAAAATTTCAACGAGTGCAAACAAATTCAGAAGGAAATAGAAAACCACAAATCGTGTTAAAGCGAACTTTTGTAAATCTTCATAAAAAATAAAGAAACAAAAGACAAGAATCTATTCGTACAACTTGCTACAAACCATTACAACCTGCATTGCAGCTCCTAATCGTCCCCACTATGACATCTTCTAAACCATTTTTTAGATAGTTAGATCGTTAAAAAATATTTCCCTAGTTAAATAATAAATATTAAGCTTTTTTAAATATACAAGTACATAGATATAATTAAAGCGTTGTGTTATTGCAATTTAACGTATATAATAAATTATAATTCGCTACCAAATTAGAATTTATTGTATTTATTGTCCGCGTTCAGTTGTAAGAATACATTTTTTATTGAAAAACTGATGAAAACCTTAGATCGACAAATCTTATCCGGTTATGGGAGGTTTCACTGTATATGTGTATGTACATACATATGTATATATACGGACATGTACTTACATATGTATGTACGCATATGTGTACAAATGTACATATTTACATGTATATGCAACTACTTCCACTTTTTGTTATTTGTTTGGGATGAAGTCAGCACTCGGCAGTATTTCTTTGATGGTTTAGCTAGTTGGCCGTATTTAGCTTTTAGTTTTGTTTGCGCTTGAACATTTGTACAAAAGTTTTTAAGTTGACCGGATAACATTAAATACTCCACACTAAAATTACTGGAATATGCAAGTAATATTAACAGGAAAAACGATTGAACTACGGATTTCAATTCATTTTTTTAAGTTTAATTTAAATACATATGGATGTGTTTTTCATTGCCCTCGTCTAGATATTATTATTTTTTTTCTATTATTTAGCCGCACCCAAATCAATTCAAAGTGTATTTTAAAGTTGTATATTTTATGCGAATTCACTCTTGGTCTTAATTGGTTACTTAAAATTCAAATCATTATATCGAGGGCTTATAGTCAAATTGTGCTATCTACAAAAATACAATTGTTCAGGAGACCAAAAAAAAATTACTTATTAATAGAGATTTACTCAAAAAACAAAAACATGAAAATAATGGTGATAGAAAAAAATTTTGCACGAAATTGATATCATAGATGCAGAATGGATTACTAAACAGTTTGGCATCAAAAACCCATTTTAGACAAATCTGCAGATAGCACAATTTGACTATAAGCCCTCGATATGTAAATATCTACATACGAACGTACATAAGTACATATAAATAATATGTGTATAGATATGTAAGTATGAATAAGTATATGTATATGTAAATGCATGTGCATTCATATATGCACCATACATGTGTATATCCATGTGCACCCTCTAAGCGATTCGGTAGTAGTGTACTCTGAGATAACTTATGTATGTATATGAAACTGACTATAATCTAACTACAAAGTGATGCAGAGTTATAAAAGTGTACATTCTTTGTAGTGAGTGTTTTTTTGGAATATTTTTTCTCTCTAAGTGTTCGTTTGTTTTTTATTTGCTAGTTGCAATTTTGTTCTGTATATTTGTCAATTTTCTAATTAAAATAAAAACGAGTTCATTCCTTTCATTTAGTGGGATGATGAGGGAGTAATTAGAAAAATAGACTATTATTTTAAAAATTGTTCTGGAAGACTAATCAAAAAAATTTATTATAAAATAATTTAAAAAATATTGTTGAATATTTCCAGTATTCAGCAAAAAATATCTTTTTTGGACTTTTAACTGACTAATAAGTAACTAATCTTCTATGACATCACAGTGTTAAAATAGTTAGTTATCTCCATTAAAAGTAATCCAGGCATCAATAACCTCTGGTTACGAAATAGTTTTCTCTTAAGGTGGAGTTTCCTGCCGTATATTCTACGCTTGAACTCGCCTTCTGCTTTGCAAGCATATTGTTCTTTATACGCATTAAACGCTTCAAGTTACATTAGAGGGCTTTTTCAGCTAATCAGATGATTATAAGAAAATTTGTTAACCGAAATATTTTATAAAAATTTATAACAAAGTAAGTTTGCTGCATGAATTTATTAAGTTTTTTGACTTGGTTCGATTAATTTTAGGTGCAGGGCACATTTATAACACACGAGAGATAACTAAAAAAATATAAAACAACGCTTCAGTCGCGTATTGACCAATATGTGAAAGCAGGGGAAAGGTACATCCCATACAGACTTCAAAAATAATATAAGTTTAAAATAAAAACTGTTCAAAAATCAAGGGACTTCAAATGCAGCCTCTAATAAGCTCGAAGTAAATACTTACATTACAAGAAAGTGGATAACTAATGCAAAACTGAAATCAAATATTCAATAATCTTAACACTATGTTCTAGTTTTTTAACCCTTTTGTTTTAATTAATAAACTTAATATATTTTTTAATAAAATGTTATTAAATCCACTAAGGATTTGGTTAAGCTAAAGCTAAAACAAAAAAATTTTTTTAAACAAGATGAATTTGTAAACAAATACTAACATAGATAGAGGTAGTGCATTGCACTAACACTAAATAAAATTGGAAACATTTATTTTCACTATTTTCAACCAGCTTAGTGATAAAAAACCAATTATACACTAGCACTGAAAAAGTTATTAGCAATTAAAATTGCCAGCAACGCGGCCACTAGCATTAATTAAAATTTAAAAAATTATTTCTCAAATACTCCTTTTTATTTGAAACACTCGTTTCAGGTAAAACATACATGTACATATGTACATATATGTAGATATACAGAAACTTTAATTTATTGGAACAATGAATAAGAGAATAGTGCTACCTCCAATCCAAAATTAACCAGAAATGTTTGAAATGCAAATGGACCGAAGGTTTTAGAATTATAACAATGTGCTACTTAGTAATAACTGGTGGAAGTCTGGTATGGTTTCTTTTAAGCCTTATAGCTGATATGTTTGTGATATCGGCTATGGTTACTCCTAAATGGCTGATCGCACAGACTCCTCATTCCTTTAGTACACCGCATGTTTTATTGAATGTGAGACCAGAACAAAAAAGTGAAATTACAGTTCCTCCACCTTCTTTGCGTTACCCATCTGTTGGTATTTATACCAGATGTAAAGCCATGAAGGATGTTGGGTTTCATTGCGGTCCCTTCGATTTGGATGGTTTTGCAACGGACAGTGAAATTTATCCTACATTCTGGAAGGCCACTATGTTTTTCATATCGCTGGGTTTTGTGCTATTAACTCTAACAGTTGCGTGTACATTGATGTCCTGCTGTCGGCAGTCATTTTTTGGTAAAAGTATACACAATATGACCGCCTGCGCGCAGGTTATAGCAGGTGAGCATAACATTAACTTAACAACATATTAGTGTTAAAAGAACTTGTCTACATTTTGCTGTTTCAAAAATATCTAAACGTTGCAAAGTTTTTCACGGCTTTTTCAAATTTGGGTTTTAAGTATAATTTACATACGTGTACATATACAATACATATATGAATGGAAAATAATTGAGTTTTTCTAAAAGAAAAAAATATCTTGAATCTATCTCTATAACCAAGATAAACCGAGATCTTACAAACGGGTGTCACAAATGTTTGGGAGGTATCGTGTGCAAAGGAACGTCGAAATGTTGAAAATATAAATGTCCTGAGAGCCCAAAATTTGTGGTCAGCCAGAAATGAAGAAAAAAACGCGATACCACAAAAAAACATCTCTTAGGCTTGAAATAAATCGAAATAAGTGATTATCCTTCTCTAATCAATATAAAATAAATGTTTTTACTTTTGGAAGTCCGTAATATTGTGCAGTGAAAGCAAATACAACATTTTTGCGACTGACAGCCGACGTATGTATAGTCTGGAGAAAGACATGTTTGTCTGTCTATTTCTAAAGAACACTTTAATGGACGTGGTGATAAAATTGAATTTCCAGCAAGCGTTTTTTATTTACAATATGATAACGATCCGAAATGCAGCCTTAGATGTTAAACTATGGATGTTGTACAATATCAAAGATTTCCTAAAACCTCCTCAAATCCCGAGCTGGAATCTCATGGTCGTATTTAGAAGAACAAGTTCAAAACCACCACCTTTCTTCGATGTCCATGTTGAAACAAATTTTAAAAGAAGAATACGAGAAAATCGAGGAATTTGGAAATTTGTTTTATAAGATCTTAGATATAAAGTATAATAACAAACTTGTTTCTCCTTCAACGTTAAGAAAAAATGTGTGACTGGAAATATGATAACAATTCTTTCATGCAATTATTTTTCAAAAAGGCTCTATGCAAATACTTTGGGTATCATCGTATGTCACTCAATTGTTGCAAGAACGTCATATCTCAAAAAAGTAGTTTTATAGAAAATAAATTCAATTACACACAGATTGATCAAAACATAATATATATATATATATATATATATATATATATGTTATATATACATATATATATATATATATATATATATATATATATATATATATATATATATATATATATATATACACTTATATGTAGTACGTACATATGTATGTATGTATATTATTTGGTACAATTTAAATATTATTTTTCAAAATGTACATACATATGTACATATGTATTCTTTCAGGTATAAGTGTGATGATGAGTTTATTTTTGCATCCAATGGGTTGGTCATCAAGGCGAGTTCAGTTATTATGTGGCCCGGACGCGGAACCCTTCTATGCAGCTGATTGCTCTATTGGTACATAAAAACAAATTCCGCTAAAAAGGAATAAATTCTTGACATGCTTTTTTCTTATCAAGCAGGTATGTCATTTTATTGTGCAGTAGTTGCTGTGGTTTTAAGTTTCGTAAGCGCTTGTTTAAGCTTAAAAGCTGAAACATCCAATCTGCGATCACGCGTGAGGAGATGTGTGGAAAAGGGAGATCGTCTAGTATGTATTCCATAAAATTTAACTATAATTACACAGCCACAACGATAACGTCACACAAAAATATTATTAAGTTTTTCAACTGAATTTATATACATAATAAAAAATATTTGTTATAAATTTTTACCATTTTTAATTATGTAGCTTAATTTATATATTATATAAGCACACCGTCATTTTCAATAAAAACTCAAACATTATTTGGTATTACGATACTCTACGGAGAAAAGATAATAATGCAAGGAAGTCATTTCAAAAGTTATATGCTAGCTTCCTGAAATGATACTCAAGAAGTATCTAGATATCGAATAATATGTAATTGGATATTTTTTACTAAAAGAAGACCTGTATAGCGCCTAAATCAGAATAAATAATTTTGTATTGCACATTTTGGTTAAATTTAAAAATTATATGTTGGCCCTTTTGTTTACCGAAATTTTGTTTCATATCTTTAGTGAAATTTTTTAATTTTATCTGATTAATTTGCATTTTAATTGATTGAGTACAAATTGATAAAGCAAAATGACAATACAATGGTGCAGAACAAGGTGTCTTAAATAACTGGGCAGAGTGTAAGCAGTAGCACGTCAAATATTGTTTATATTCATATTTATTGTTTACAATGTATTTGGAGAAAATTGCATTATAAAACAATGAAAATAAACATTAACTTATAGTTGAATGGGGAATCTATACATCTTTCTACCAATTGAGATTTGAATGGGACCTAAATACAATAGAAAAGGTTTAGACCTAATCTCTACATATATGTATATATGTATATAAAAATTACATGTATGTTCGTGATCGCTAAACTTAAAAACTACTGCACCGATTTTGACCAAACTTTATATGCATGCTCTATGGGCCGTGAGGAGTGTTTCTGTGTAGTTTGAAGTTCGTCTGACAGATGGCGCAATATTTATTTTTTTATTTTTTACTCTATAGAGATTAGCGCGATAAGCCTATGCTGTGTTTCGCTGAAGACGTTAATTAGCCCGATACCGGTATTGGAACAATAATTGCTATGGCGATTTAGTCCGCCATGACTTTGCAACGAAACCAGACTTGCAGTGAAAATAAAATTTGAAGGCAAAACAACGTCTGCCCGGGTCAGCTAGTTCTAAATAAAACGTTCCTATTTGCTGAAGGGAAAATTTTATTCATATAGGAGCTTATGCAGGATGATGATTCTTAGTCGTCTGCTAAAAATGATTAATCACAATTTCTAAACAAATTATTATTTATAGTGGATCTCAATTTTATTGTACACTTTTAGACATTTCTATATCTTACATAAACGATTCCTGAGGGCTAAGCTGTGTATATGCTTGTATTTCATTATTACTAGTACATATATGTACATACATATAAATTATACGAACAAAATGCATCTTTTCCTTGTAGAACTGATCATACCTTATTAATGTGCCTTAGCACGCACAGAAATAATACTTAAAAGAAAATTACTGTTGTTTGTCATGGGTAATAAACTTCTTTCTTTGTACTCTACATACATACGAGTATGTACATATACATTTCGCTGATGATTATGTCAGGTTAGCAATAGACATTAGACGAAATTTTGAGAATGTCATATTCTGTTGGTGTTGTTAGGTCACCACGAAACCACACTTACATACAGAATAAATCGTATGGTTTACAAACACAATTAATTTGGGTACATCGGCTCAGAAAATAGTTATTCCAAATTCATACATATGTATGTATATATTAATATATTATTTATTTACATCAGCTCGGAAAATAGTTATTCCAAATTCATACATACATACATACTTATGTACACATTAATATATTTATTTGTTTAAATAAAGAACACCAGGGCAAATTTACATCACATGAATATGCCTTGACCTGGTGTGAATATCCCTTGAAAGAACACATAAATTTATTTATTCATTGTAGGCGAATTCGCATTGGGTTCTAGCCTTTTTCAAATAATAGACAAGGTTTTTAATGATAATATAGTATGTATGTATGATTATAATATTAATCAAAAAGATTAGTGTATATACATATGTACATACATACAAATGTATGTGCTATATCATAAAAACTTAATTTATCAACACCCCAATATAAGTATGTATGTACATACATATATATATATATATATATATATATATATATACTGTGAGCGTCAAAATAAAGTAAACACCCCATGTTATATTAATACTATATTTATTATAGAGAGATATAAACAGTTCTGCAGTAAAAAATTATTCAGAATTCATCGACAATTACAGCTTAATTTAGTACATAAAAACAATGAGAAAAAAATTAGGTACAGAAAAAATATTTAACTTTTTCTATATGTTTAACAGTTTTTACGCGTCACTATAAAGTAAACAGTTCTTAGTTATCAATATAATTTCATTACTAATATTTCGTCTGTTTTCCTTTTGACTTTATAACAGCCTCAAGTCTTCGAGGCATTGAGTCGACCAGCTTTTTTGTAAAGTCTGGTGAAATTTTCCGCCTTTCTTCTTGCAGAACCACCTTTAAGTCATCCTGCGAAGAAATATTCCGTTCTCTGAATTTTTTGTCAAGATGTTTCCACACGTGTTCAATTGGGTTAAGGTCTGGGGATTGCGGAGGATGATCAAACGTTTTGGGTGTACGGTATAGCAACCATTCCTTCACAATTTTGGAGGAATGCTTAGGATCATTATCCTGTTGAAATATCCATTTCTGCGCCAAGCCCAATTTCTCAACACTAGGGCCTACATTTTTTTCAAGATAGCAAGATAATCTTCCTTCTTCATTGTAGAATCTATAAATACTAGATTACCTACCCCAGAGCCCGCCATACATCCCCAGACCATCAAGGAGCCTCCACCATGCTTCACTGTTTTTATAACACACTTATCATCAAAGGCTTCGTTTTTACTTCGCCATATTTTTGGAGGTTTTTTGGCACCAAAAACCTCAAATTTACTTTCGTCGGTGAAAAGAATGCTTCGCCAAAAATCTTGAGGCTCATTTAAGAATTTTTTTGCAAAATTCACACGTTTACACTGGTTCACCTTCGATATGTACGGTTTTTTTCGTGGTACTCTGCCATGTAGGCCATTCTAATGAAGCGCTCTCTTAACTGTGCTAGCACTTACGGGCTCACCTGAGCTTTGTGTAATATCTTCTGCTATTTTTACAGCAATAGAAGTCGGATTTGCTTTACCCTTTCTTACTATAGCTCTCACTTCTTGGTCGGTTAGCCGCTTCAGCCGCCTTGAGGCAGGCAAATTCGTCAGTGTGTTGTATGTGGCTTGTTTGTCGATAATCTTTTTTGCTGTGCAATGATTCCTACCGATGATTTGCTTATCTCTCGCAAAGATTTACCCTTTTTGTGTAAATCTATTACGATTTTACGTACTTCAATTGAGGTTTGCTTTGCCATTTCAATATTTTATTGCTTTACGCTGTTTTTTATACTTTTCGCTTATAAAATTTATGCTTCTTTATTATTTCTAACGGTTCTTATCCGTTATGTAGCTAAGCATTGCGGTGTTGTCACCACTTCCCATTTTTGAGACATTTTGTGAGAGATTGATCCAACTGTTTACTTTATATTGATGCGTAAAAACGGCTACATACATAGAAAATTTGTAATATTTTATTAAAAGGCCAATTTTTTCCTTATTGCGTTTATGCATTAAACTACGCTTTAATTATAAATTATTTCTCAAACAGTTGTTTTTGTCAAATTAGTTTTTATTTCCCTATACTAGATATAGAATTAAAACAATATAAGGTGTTTACTTTATTTTGACGCTCACAGTATATATATATATATATATATATATATATATATATATGTATATATATATATATATATATATGTGTGTGTGTGTGTGTGTGTAAGTATGTATGTATGTATCTATGACATTTGTGTATCATTTGACAAAAAAAATATAAATGTTTTTTTTTTATTTTTTGCCATCGACTACATATGTACATATGCATATGTATGTGTGTACATAGATAATAATTTTCCGCTTAAGAACTTTGGGTACATTCGTGTATATTGTGACTGCAACAGAAAAGCAAAATTTCAAAGCCCATTTATAAGATACATATGTATGTACTTACATATGTCAACAGTCCAGGTGATGGTTAAGATGATAGTCAAACTCTATATATCAATATACATACAAAATATGTATGTAAGTATGTATACAATTTTCCATAAATATTTATCAAAGTTGTTATTCGAGATATTCTCCAAAATAACTATTTTAATATTTTATTGTTTGTTGTCGGCTTAGCTAGGTACATACATATGTACTTATATTCCTGCATTTCATTGGCGCTAACAAAATTATCAGTACCCTTTTAGCCAAATCATGATTGAAAAGCATTCAAGCTCGTATACTTAAGGTGAATTCACCCATTCGTATTTAATGCGGAACAATTTTTGCTTGAATTGGTTTTTACTCTCTTTCTCTCTCTCTCTCTCTCTCTCAAAAATAGAGACTTCAAACTACATATAAAAAAGCGTTCGGAACGTTAAAAGCGAATGGGTGAATTCACCTTTATGCCACTAACTATAAATGCTATCAGGCATGTTCTGAAATCACGGTGATTTTAAATCAAAAAAAGTTTTTCTTTGTAAAATAATAGATTTTATTACTAAAACAAATAAAGAACCAATCATATTAAGTGTATGTAATCATTTTATTATCGAAATCAAACCAATTGGCTAAAAAAACGCAAAGTGATTTGATATCGTCAGACATTAACCTGACCGGTTTTAAATCACGAGATTTCAATTTTTTTTGTGCGCAGAACACCTTTTCAGTGATTTCAAATCACTTTAGGATAAAGTGATTTTCAGAACATGCCTGTATATAAGTTCTGTTTGAATTCTCATAAAGTTTTTAATAAGGAATTTGACAACAGGTTTCTCGCCATTGTTGTAATAATTCGTCTCGTACAGATATGCATTGCTTTCACCGCTAAATATTATATAATCTATGAAACAATTTAAATGATTCTGTGATATGCACCAATGCAACGCCTGGTTTTACAATACAAAAATGCGAGATCTTGTTGTGTCGTTGCGTTTGTTGGTCTAGCGCTGCCACCTTCATGGTATAATAAACCATGGCCACCTTATAAAGTTAATTAATACACCTGGGTGAATTGTGAGTTGGAGATTATCTGTCAATGTACAGTGCTGGAGTTACGAATAGAACGTGTCACGAGATAGTATAAAATTGTTTCTTTGATATACATACTTACATATGTATGTACATTCATTCCGGTCTATTTTAATGGTGAAAACTTTCAGCCGGTCATATAAGCACCTACACATATACGTTCAAAAAATTACAGCAGTGAAAGATGTGTAACGTTAGGGTATGAAATACTATTACATATTAATTAAGCGCAGTGTGGTAGTAGTATTCGATGCCGTGTTTCGAATTTCCTTCAGAAGTTCTTTAATTAAATATAATCAAAGTTGTATGTACTGTTCACCCCACTGACACCCACCACTTAGAATTTGCTTTTTTGCTTAAAAAAATCCCGATAGTAAAACAACTGATGCAATATTAATTACTACTGACCAATTATACTCTGAAAATATTCTGTGTTGTAGATATAATGTGCATAATGCACCAATTACTTGAACCAGGTGGAGACCTTGGACACGGAATTTCACTATTACATATTCATAATTCTCATCTACACTTTGGAACTATTTTATTATATTTTTACTTGCGTAGTAGTGACTAAGTAGTTATTATTGGTCCAATTGGAGACATTGGAACACATATTAGCAGTTGCAGACTACATTTCGAAACTCTACCAAATTTCCACTCCACTAAAATTGGATAAGAGATAAGTTAATAAACATGCACGTTATGTTTTGATTACATGTTGTATTAAAAATAATAGAACAAATTTTAGCACATAAAAAGGCACAAGTTACATTATTTTTGTAAGGTTTTACTAGGCACAAGTTTCTTATTATTTAATCGAAGTAAACTAGTAACAACTTGGAAGTTCTCAGATATTGCTTTATACATGTTTCTATGTTTTTTTAATTTGTTAACACACTAAAACTAATTTTTTTTAAGGCTGACTAAACCTAGACATTTTTAAGTGAAAAAAGATATTCTTTGTCAGGAAACTCGCCTTAGTTTGAGTGATGCTCCTTTTGGTTTTGTTGCGACTGGTTTGTTTACAAAATTGTTCTATAATACTCACGAATAAACACAAAACTTAAAATTCCATGTATCCAACAAATATAAGGAAAAATGATGTAAACATTTTTCCCGCATAAGGATGTGTCACACCAGCATCTAGTCAACAACAGCTCCAATAACAACTGCACATATTCTGCATTCAATGATTCAATTGCCAAAGAAATAGTTAAATTGAAACCCCTAATGTTTACAATATCTCTATGTACATATAAACGTAGCAAAGTTGTCGAATCTAAGTCATACTCTATGTTTAATAAGTATTATCCACAAAATAATATAAAAATTTAGCTACAAATAAATTTAAATAAAAAATTAAAAAAAATAATTTGCAGAAAGTATCCTCAGCAGCTTTTAATAAGCTTTTTGTATACGGAAGCTTAAAATATGGACAACCCAGCCATTCCATTTTGGCTAATAAAGGAAACGGTTTTGCAAAGTTTTGGTGCCACGCTACTACCACGGAAAAACTACCATTAGTTATAGCTACTCGCTACAACATTCCCTTCCTACTCAACAAACCTGGATTTGGATATTATGTTACCGGTGAAATTTATGAAGTAGACGATAAAATGCTTAAAAGTTTAGCCAACTTAGAAGACTGTGAAGATGTTTATACCAGAGAAATGCGCGAAATGAATATTGGTATTGGAGAAGGGTAAATTTAATACACATTTGTATATATTTTAGTTCATTTAAATACACATCACTCCTTTATAGCAAAATAGTCATATCTCAAAAGAAAACTATCAAAATGTGTTTAAGTTTTTAATATCTTGTTAGTTAAGCTTTAGATGTAATTTTTTTACGTGCCTAAATATGCATACATATGTGTCTCTCAATTACGTTATAATTTTTTTTATTTTAAGCACTATTCCCTGCTGGGTGTATTTGTTACAAAAATATCCGGAAAAGCTTTTGAGTCTACCATTTTTATCCAGTTATGAGAACAGTCCTACTCACCCATATACAATGCGAAACAGGCGACATCATAAGCATCCTCCCCATAAAGACCTCTCGTATTCTGTTACAAATGCTTAAATTCAACTAACAGACATTATCTAACATCAATTACTTACTATTTAATACTCACAACAATATATGTAAGTACATACATATATAGGTGTGTGTGTATTTATGTGTGGAAATATTATGTACATACTTATGTAGTATATTCAAGTAAATACATATTTATGTAAAAATTGTTATAAACAATGAGTATATGTACATACATATGAATATGCAATGCGTTGTCAAAATGCATACTCTTGTATATAAGTACATACATACTTATGTATGTATGTATGTACATACAAAAGTAAGTACTTATGTATATGTGAAAACATTTATAAGTACTAGATACCTGCATAAGATATGTAAGTATCTCCATTGTATATTTAATATTATTTTTTTCTAATACTTTGGCAACATTAATATTTCTTTGCATTTATGCTATATACATACATATGTACATATCTACATACTACATATGTACATACTTATGTATATATGTATAAGTACATAGAAAGTATAATAGAAATATATTTTTTGAACTTGTGGAAACCTTTCCAATCTCATTAAAAAGTAAAAAAAAAATCAACAATTCTGTGCAATATACATATTCTCATTTCAACATTTCAGTTGCTAAAGTATACATTTGAAACAAATGCAGCCTTAAATACACCAACAAAAACGTTTGTGCTGGCCTCTATAATGCATGCATACATAAGTATGTATGTATGTTTATATATGCGTACATTTCAAAATAAAATTAGGTACATAGGAGTATAACCATACATGCTTGTTTTCATGTACATACTTACATACATACATGAATAAAGTTTTTATAAACTATTAAAATTTTTGGTTTGTTTCTGAAGATTTCAAATTGCATTAAGTTTACAAAGTGGGCTCATTGAAGTAACAATTACAACAGAAAAAGCAATGTTAGACGTTGTAATGTCCAAAAATATGTAATGTACATATGTATATAAATATACATGGGGTCTGCTCGCCGACACACATACTAAAAGGCTTTCAGACGAAATTTTCCCTGAATTTGATGATGTAAAGCTTTAAAAGTAACTGAAAAATTTACAATTATTGCTTTTGCTAATATATGTACATAAGTACATATTTACATTATAACTTTAATTAATATTGGAATTATATAAACAAAATATTTCAAAGTAAAACGACGGAAATGTAAAATTTTAAGTAGTAGTGTAATGCATTTAAGAGAGTTGATAAGATAAGAAATTACATATTTATGTATGTACATACATATGTATGTCAAAGATATTTTGTCAGGTAACAATTTGTATAGAACTTTTTTAAATTATTTATTTATTTGCAATCTATTTTACAATAATAAGAAAATTTGTTAAGTTTAAGAAATAAATACTCGTATATATAGTTGAAATAAGTAGTATAAATAATGGCCGTTATTAAAGGTGTATTAGCAGAAGCTAAACTACTGCCATCAGCCTGCCGAAAGCCGTGTGCCTGCTACTAAATAAAAGGGAGATCTAAAACATGATTTCGCTTAAGCCATCTGATTTCATCAGTTTCATCTAAAAGTGAGATTGCTAGTATATTTATGTGATTACTAAGCCTTTATGCCAAATCTTTTTATTTCGGGTACTTTTAAGTTTTTATGTAAAGCTTTATTAGTTGTGTAAAATGGTGCACAGCCTTAGACTGATTTCTATATTCGAGTTGCTAGCAAATGCTTATAAATCTATGCCGCAAGTCCAAATAGGTTTCAGTATAGTTTTGTAAAGTAAGACTATATTTTTTATTGGCCACGGATCCAGTACACTTGTTTAAATTTTAATTCTAGTTGATTTCGTTTAGCTCTTATGTGATTTCCACGTAAGCCGCCTGTTTAAATGAAGACCCAAATATTTTACATTATTAGCACTAGGAATTACAGTTCCATTGAGGAATACAGCTGAGCAATCAATTCTTCTAGTTGTAAAAGTAACTGCTTGATTTTTGGTGAAAATTATAAACACTATCAAGTTGAACTTGTATGATTCTAAAAGCTTCTAAAGGAGATTCATTGGAATATAAAAATTCCGTGTCGTCTGCATATGTTGTAACAGTCACGTCATCTCTTCTTCGGATATATGTAATAGGTGTACAGAGTATACAATACTGGTCCAAGTACGCTGCCCTGTGGGATTCATGCTACTATTTGCCAAATATTTTAGTTATATTTAACGTTGAAACATCTCCTTTTTATACATACTTACTATGTATGTAATATAAGTATGTATATGTACATATGTATATGACACGAAAATGCAGCTGGAAGCATATTTTTGTATAACAGTCGTGCGAAACTTTATCGAAGTCCTACCTACTGTATATCCAAAAATATAGAAGAGCAGAACTTTTTATTTTCGAAATATTCGGTTATCAGCTTTACGATTAGATGATGACATTGTTCTGGCGTGCCAGATTTGTTTCTGAAACCAATTTGGTGGTCAGGAATGATGGTACTTTTCTGAATATAAGAAATAATTTAATAAAAATTTTTTAGAAAATTACCAGCAGACTAATAGGTCTATATGACGTCATAACATTTTCCCAGTTGTAAAACCATTATAATTTCAGCAAACTTCCATTGCGAGGAAATAAGTATGTTGAAGACGCAACGAAATAAACATATCCTAAAGATGGCACTCGATGAGTACCGCAATATCGATTATTAAAATTATAAAAGAAGAGACTAATAGCTTGTTTCCACGACAACTTGAATCTCCTGTTTCGCTTTCTGAAGCAAGTTCTTGAAACATGCTGTTTACACGACTCATCTACCTGCTTCGATTTTATAATTTTTTTTCTTTCCATTGTTTTTTAACTTTTATAAAATTTAAATACATTAACTTTTCACTCAATTCAAATTTATTATTACGTCTAGGAAACACACACAAAAAACAATTATATTTTTTAACTTTTCACTTTTAAATTTGCTTTGTTTACAAAAATATGTATTTAATTTTGACAACTAGTGCAGATAAACTTACGATAAAAAGAGAGGATTTTTTCTTGATTCGCAAGTAGATTCAATATGAATCTACTTGCTTCGCTCTCAAAATTTTGTATGGCGAAGCAAGTTGATTCGCTCATGATTGGGGTGTGAAGCAAGAATAGAGAGCGAAGCAGGTGCCGTGGAAACATGCTATAAGTTTTCAAAAAATAAATTAAACTCATTTTTTTAACTTAAATATATTCAACTCAATATAATTTGAATGATATCAATATAAAAAGCTCTTAAAATTTCACATACAATATAGTTTTTCATGCTCCTACAGCATTAAATATCATAGGCTAAATATATGAATTCGTTATTAATACTGTTATTCTGCCGACGATATCGCTTTTGTTAAGAAATTTATATTCCGCATGGAGACGTAGGGTGAATACCCATGCTAAATCGTACATCTGGCAAGCACCTCATCGTTAGTTGTTAAGATGAATCATGACGCAACCAGGATGCATCATTCTCCTCCTGATTATATAGGTTGATCCCTTTGCAACAAATGTCACCCATTACCTCGTGAATCTGTCAAACTGCATGCATGAAATTCGTAATCTACGATTTTTTCATTTGGAGTTTGATTGTCACGATAGCACTTACATATATGATCAGCTGTTGATGGCATAAACTTACTAATAGGAATTGACATACATATGTACATATTGCACTTTTCATTTTACTTTGTGATTTTCGTCATCAACTTTTGGCGCGAAAAGGCACCACACTATAATTTGTGGTGTAAACCCAAAGTTCTTAAATACTTTCTATGAAGATAAATACAGATATCTGCTGACATTGCAAAAAGGAAAAAAAATTAGTTCGCGGTTGCATAAGAGTAAGCAATTAACTGAAAGTGCTTATATAAACAATAAAATTTAGTGTCGTTGAAAAATGGGTTTAAAACAAATTCAGCAATCAAATGGGCCAACAGTCAAATGGATTGGAGCAAACAATCCACTACTAAGTATTCCCAGTTTACAGCATAAAAACGTATTTTTTTACACAAAGTGTATAATTGGACCTTTAACGTTAAGTGTGGGAGATTTTGTTTTAGTTTCGAATGCTGATGCCTTGGATCCTGATTCCGTAGAAGGGTGCGACGTTGCAAAGATTTTGCATTTGTACGAGTTGAGGGAAATGTCTGATCGTGATCCCTATCGAGCCATAGTTCAATGGTACTCTCGTCCTGAGTGTATTCCCCACAAACATTTCGACACTGACGAAATTTGCATTGATTTTAGTAATGAGTTGGTTGAAGAGCATCGTCCCTACGACTCGGACATTTCTTTAGAGACGATTTTTCGTAAATGTAGTGTTATATGCGGTCCCATTGAAGAATCTGCAGCGAGTTTATTGAAAAACTTCAACGGTAAAACTAAAACTTACATCATGTTTGTTTGTCGTTATAAATTTATAAAAGTAAAGAACTCATACCGTCTGGTACCTCTACAATTTGCGAATGAAGAGGTTGTGTCTGGGCCTGCTAGAAAAGGATCTACCACCGAAGCTAATAGTAGGCAAAATGGATCAATTAGCGGAGGAAATTCTACTGAATTTGTTGATTTAAATTACTTTAATGCTGAAAACAAGGTATCACCTATAAAAATTATAGGAGGACGTAGCATTATTCGTCTATCAGCTAAAAAAACAATAAATTCATCCAGCAAATCAAATGAATATAATGCTAATTATCTACCAGCATCGCCCTTGGGCGAACAAAACTTAAAAGTAATGCCTCCAAAGGCAGCAACTGCTAAAAGAAATCTGAATTTGAGTTTAGACAACGAAGCTGATAATACCGCATATTCTGACTGTCTTAATTATTCAATTGTTAAAGGTACACCTGATTCACAACAACCCTTAAATGATATTAAAATCAAACTTAGATTGTCTGAAAGGTAAAAAAAAAATTTATTTTATTTTTATTGCTTACATTTATGTATGTACATATATATTAATGCATATCCACCTGCTTCAAAAGACACCGTTCTTTGCGAAAAGCTTCCTTGAATGAAGACCGTTTAGCTTTTCAACAACAGAAGCAAGAATTTTCGGATTGTAGAAAAATTTCTAATTCAACAGACATTTATCAAACACCTACAAAAAAACTGAAAGAAGCGGTTGACGGTACACCCGCGAATCGGAGAAAAAGTATATTGAAATCAGCAACCACTAAAACCGGTAAGTGAAATAATAAAAGTTATATTTCTTAAACTAAAAAATTGGTTTCAAAATCAGCTGAAGGAACACCTAAAAGAAATATTCAGTTATCAAACATTGTGGAGAAACGTATATTTGAAAACGATGCAGTCATAAACACACCTAAACGCAATAAAGACTCCCTAATTTCTGTCATAAATGAGGAAGTGGATAAGGACATGTTCACACCAAAAACATCTAAACAAAAAACTTCAGTCAAATGTACTTCAACATCATCACGAAAACTTAAAATGATACGCTCTGGTGAAATTAAACCGATATTAGAAAAACGCAATATTTTAACAGATGAAGATAAAGATAAAACAGACTTACAAATTGCACAAGAACGTTTACATGTGTCAGTTGTTCCAATGTACCTGCCATGCCGTGAAAAAGAGTTCGAAAATATTTACGCATTCCTAGAGAGTAAAATACAAGATCAATGCGGAGGTTGTATGTACGTTTCAGGTGTTCCAGGAACGGGGAAAACTGCTACTGTTACTGGGGTTATAAAAAGTTTACAGAAAAAGGTTTCCGAAGATGAAATACCAGCTTTTGATTTTTTGGAAATTAATGGCATGCGGTTAACTGAACCACGCCAAGCGTATGTTCATATATACAAACAATTAACGGGAAAAACTCTATCATGGGAACATGCTCATTCATTATTGGAGAAGCGTTTCAATACTTCAGCACCTAGAAGAGTAATGACTGTATTATTGGTAGATGAGCTTGATATTTTATGCAATAGAAGACAAGATGTAGTTTACAATTTACTGGATTGGCCCACAAAATCTTCAGCTCGCTTAGTAGTGGTTACAATTGCAAATACCATGGATTTGCCAGAACGTTTATTAATGGGTAAAGTTACGTCTCGTTTAGGTTTAACTCGTCTAACATTTCAACCATATACACACAAACAATTGCAAGAAATTGTTACTGCACGTTTAAATGGGTCAGAGGCATTTAAGAGTGAGGCTGTGCAATTGGTAGCAAGGTTAGTAAAAAATAATGTGCGTAGTGATCATAATATCCTATTAATAATTTAAATGTGAAAGTGTTGTTACTTAATTACATGAAAACGCATAGGATGCTTTTATAAATTTATTAGCAGATGAGAGGGTATAGCGAACTAAAAGTAAATATTTATATATTTTCCAAGAAATAAAAGTAAGAAATATATTTTTTATTTATCCCCATATTTCATTTGTTGAAATATGAGTTAAGCCCCGTAAGAGCTAACCGTGCAGTAGAAATTTTATCACTTCGAAAAAGTATAGACATCATAAAATTTCGAAATCATTGAACGGCTGCATTAAAGATGTAAATAATAAGGTGGTAGGCAAGATCTCTGAGGGCAGTCAGTAGTGATATTAGTTTGTTGAGAGAAAGTATTTTCCAAAAATACATTAAAGTACCTGCTGTGCTGGAAATCTTTTATATATTTTTTTTATCATTTCTAATAGAAAATTAAATTTCTGTAATTTTATGATATTTCAATCCATTATGCTGCCATACGGCATCAAACGTGGATTTGACATCGATGTCAGTTGTTTTTTTTAATGTCGTATTTTTAATTTTTAGAAACGGTTGGAAAGTATTATGTTCTTGTAAAACTAATTAATGAAATTATTGATTTTTACTTTTAGAATTTCGGAATGTTTTTGCCCCTATTGCAGCAATTGCTTGCCGAACTTTTAGGGCAATTTTTGTGAATTTTTTAAACTATTATTTTTGAATAATTTAATTTCTTTAAGAATCATTTAATTTACTTCTATATGTAGGAAAGTTGCTGCTGTTTCTGGTGATGCTCGACGTGCTTTAGACATTTGTCGCCGCGCAACCGAAATCGCCGATAGTGATACTATTAAAATGCCATACGATGTGCAATGTGTTAATATGTTACATGTTCAAAAAGCTCTAACTGAGATGATAACAAGTGCCAAGGTTCAGGCGATAAAAAATTGTTCCAGATTAGAACAGATTTTTTTGCAAGCTGTTGTTGCCGAAGTAAATCGCACTGGGGTGGAAGAAACCTCCTTTTTGGGTGTTTATTCACAAATAGAAACTATAGCTGCATTTATGGGAGTCGTAATACCAACGCCAGGTAAATGCTACATTCACATATGGAAACATATCATTAGAATTTTTAAAATATAAATTTTTTTTGTTAGGTCGTGCTTTGCGTATTTGCTCGAAATTAGGTGTGGAGCGTCTGATTATTTGCGAACATTCACGTAACGATATTTTCCAGAAGATTTTACTAAATATAAGCATGGATGATATACACTACGCCTTGAGAGTTAATAATTGAATATAAAAAATTAAAATTCTTAATATTGTTTACTTATTTTTATTTATTTAATTTTTTTTAATCCATTAATATACTATGGTACATATTAATGTATTTTTAATTTTATTTAAGAAATAGCCTAAAGTACACATTTATTACAAGGAAATTTATGTAAAATACTAAAAGATGATAGCATTCATAAAATGCTTTGGGCGCAAAAACTGAATATATAAATAAATGATACCGAAATACAAGAAGAAGACACCAATAAACAGCTATGGGCATGATAGTTGAAGCAGTATACAAGCTATAAACCAGGTATAAATCTTCTTCTGAGCTCTCCATCAATTGTATATTAGAAATTTGTTCTTTCTCTTGGCGCAAGGGTAGAACGTTTCTTTGTGTGGAAAACATATGCCACATAAGGTACAGAAATGCATTAATGGGAGCACAATATGTATTTAAACTTATTAGAAGGCCAACGACATACGGATTGTATGCCGACAGACCAATATAACCAGGATTCAAATCAATAGTTGCCAAACTATTTGAGTTTCCCTAAAAAAAATAATTTTGTAATAATTTTTAAGGATTAAATGAAGGCACTCACTTGAAAAAAATAAAACATATTAGCTATAAAAATTGTTATCACAGTTTTTAAAACAAGCACATAAGAACGACTATATACTCGTTTATCTTTTATGTGCAAATTATCGCAGAGATGATAGGATTTTTCCAAAGTGTACATTAAGGTCGGTAGTAGAATCACATTGTGTGGTTTATGTAATAGTGATGATATTATGAAACCACACGATACATTTGTTTTTAACAATTCGACTAGATTTCCTTTACCGTCACGATGAAAGTTCTTTCGTTTATAAAATATATACCTGCAATGTCTTAACTGCAAGCAAAATAAGCTTGCCCAGAATACCACTAAAACTAAAAACGAATGCAGCTTCATTCGACGATATAAAAAAGCACAGGATAAAGCTATGGAGCATAAAAGCACTTCCAAAGGCGAATTGTATTTGTTGAGTAGTAACAATAGTAAAATTAGACCTGAAATTATAAGAAATTAATTAATATTGGTAAAAAAAATACGCGGTCCGCAAATATATCGCTGTACAGTATATATATATTTAGATGATGCGTAAGCCAATGCCAAAGGAACAGTAAAAATAATTACTAATGCAATGAAAGAGTCCATGTATTTTCGAATACATATTTGAAACTTATGACAAATGCAGATGACCAACAATCAAAAAAATTTCTAACTGCAATTATTTGATTATTAAAGCATTGGTTATGCTACTTTAAATAAGTATTATATGACATCTTATTAATGGAATTATTAGCCTCCGCACTCAAATGTCTAAAGTAAAGAGAATTTTACTTTTTTTTTACACGAGTTATTAATTTTTGAACAAAATAGTAATTTCGATTGGCAATTTGAATAAGAGATTTGCACTCATTATATCATTAACGGAAGAGGGGAACTTCATTGGACCCACCCCCCTTTTTTTTCAACCAAAGTCTCCTTAAGGGGGAGATTTCGAAATGGACATCGTCCAGGATTGCACAACATTGGAATGACATCCCAATGACGCTTTGACGCTGGGAGGGCGGATCTGGCTCTAAGACTGGACAGGAAAAGCCTAAGGGCGCTCACAGGCCATTACACCTGCAAAGCCCACCTGTACAGAATGGCCTTATCTGACACGGACATCTGCAAATTTTGCTCTGAGGATGAGTCGATGGAACACTTGATAGCAAATTGTGGGGCATTGTGCCACAGAAGACACACGACTCTACATGCATATACGCTGAGTGAAGAGGATCTGCTAATGCTCCCATTGAAGGAGCTGATCCTATTTGCGAAGGATTGGACTGTTAGGGATAGGGGACGCACAATAGATTAATAATGGTCGCAGTGCAAAAGGCCATCCTGGGCCAAACCCCCATTACATTACATTACATTACATCACGCCATACAGGAAAGGGAAAAATGAAATGAAATGCGTTTGTTTATGACTAGCCTTGAATAACAATACAGTGTTATGGTTTTTCTTGTGTGGAATTTTCCATCAATGTGTACGTTTGATTGTTCTGGTGAAAACTCATTAATATCGTAGGAGTGGAGATCAGAAATTCTTACTTTTGTAAGGACATGAGTCGTTGAGCAGTTCCTGAAGGTAGCAAATAAATATTTTTATTCACCGAGCCATTATTTGTTTATATTAAGCATTCCCCCATCATGATGGTTTGTCTGATTACATATTAGCAATAATGGAAAAAATTTTAACTTCTACTTATGTATAAGCTTCAGTATATTTTAAATATGTGTTCATATATACAGAATCAGAAAATAATTATAACTAGGAATTTTGTAATAAGTAATCAGTTGAATATAACGCATGTATAAAAGAAAATCATTACGAATATTGAACTTGGAATGTAATGAATACTAGTTACAACTATATATGTACATAAATTCTGCTTGTTCTTCATGTAAATAAAAAAGTAAATTAAAGAGGTTGTTTGCAAATGCATCACTTTGCTGCGATGCTCTTTCATTGCATCATACAACATTCGTAAAAACACCACTTCTATATTTTATATGCACACGTTATACATAACTTTACTATGCAGATGTTTCATATTATTAAAAATCGGGTTTCTTACCTGATACAAAAATTAATGTCAAATAAAAATGATTTTCACTTCTATATAAAACATCTCCAATATCGACTATATGTCGCCATTTGACACCGGTTTGATTAAGCCGCCGACATCCAATTAGAGACAGCATGACAATTAAAACGAAACGTATGTTCCAAAACTCGTTTAATAGAACATGGACTGGTTTACGGTTTTGCCAGTCGCTTTTCACGTCATTGTAAAAATTTTGAAGCGTTACAAAGATCAATAACGAAGGTGTAAGATAGTACCAAGTTTGATGTTCTTCCTCGATAAAGGACGATGACCCCATAGATAAAGTGTGACACAAAAATAATGAAAACAAAACAGGAGGTATACTCAGTCTTAATATTACTTTTCGATTACGTAATATAGGAGGCATAACTAAAGCGAAACAAAATTTGAATACATCAAAACCAAAATAAATATTCAATGCTATAAAATGTGTGATTATAATCCATCTGGCTCGAGTATGTTCATTTAGAATATTGGTAAAGTAAGCAAAGAAGTTAATAAAAATGGCAAGAGCCAAACATGTAAAAAATTTTTTCCACAAAAACTGATATTTTTCTACTGAATTTTGAACAGTTTTAAAAAAAACACTCATTAACAATTTTATTGCGCACTAAAAATATAGAAATAGAATAATCAAAAATTAGTAAATATTTAGGAGCGATTTTTTTTAACTTACTAATGTTGTTAAGGACAAAGCTATAAGTATCTGCGGTATATTATACTGCACCAAAGATTCAGAGAGAACTTGTGACATCTTCTTCGATAGACGTATATAATTTTGTTTAGCTTCTTCAAACGATAAGATCCCTGCTGATGGACTAGAAATGAATTCCTTATGACTGGCTCTAGCATCTTCGTACCAGGTGAAATAATCTATAAAATATTAAAACAAATAAATTACATTAAAAACGTTGAAATCGGCTAACTTTACCTTCATTTTGGATTTCCGCTGTATTGAATTTTGTCTTCAATTTTTCTATTAAGTGCAATGTATTATAACGAAACAAATACAATTGTTCTCCTTTAGAAAAGATGTCCAGCATTTCAGGAATTAGGCAGCCTGTAGAAGTATGGGGTATTTTAACATCTAATAGTACAGCTAATGTAGCAGATATGTCTATTTGGTTGTATTCGATATAGGACCTTCAATAACACAAACCATATCGTTATAAAGAGTATCCATCCATGTATATAATATATATATATATATATATATATATATATATATATATATATATATATATATATATATATATATATATATATATATATGTGTGTGTGTGTGTGTGTAAATGTATGAGCATATGTTTATATTAAAAACTGTTAATTGGTAAATTTGCAACTTGTTATCAAATTATTTAAATAAACCACTAACGGCCCATTTTTTGACAAATTCATATTTCCAAAGAGCTGTGTTCCAAATTATTGACGGATTTCAAAATAACTTAACAATTTTATTTTGTATTCTCGACAATAATGTTAGAAAATGCTATAATAAGTTCAAGGCCTATTAAATATGGTCAGTATAGCGTGGTCTTTGGTTTGACAAGCATAATGAAAAAACCTTCACGTGTTTGCACCGGTGTGAATCGATACCATTACTTCAAGACCGATAGGCTGACACACTATATCCACTAGTCTACTAGCACACCAGAAAAAGTAATACTTATATTTGTTATGAAATAAGAAAGTTAATTACCGCTTTTTTTTATTACAGTTTTTTTGAAACGTCATCAACGGAACATGCAATTCTTCCGTGTCGCTGCCTCCATGACTGCCACCATTACGCATACCATGATCACCAGTTATTAATAACAAGGCTTTTAAATGCATGTTTCTTTCAATATATTTAATTATATTATCCATTTCAGACAATTTAACATAAATTTTATCACTGTGTGATCCTTCGACATGTCCAATGTGATCAAGACCCAAATAGTGAAGTATCATTAAATGCCAGTCCGAGTTTTGAAGTTCTTTCTTCAAAACTTTGGTAACATTCAGATCTCCCTGAGAAATATATGTATATGTATGAATAATGTTATTAATGCGTGTAAATTTAGAAGTGTATTGCACTGTTCGATATACATACATATGTATGCATTTATATTTTCCTCCAAGTTTTAACGGAACATATTTCAGTAATTCTTTTTTCGATAAAAATTAAATTAGGTGTTAATGCATATAACCTTCTCTCAATACGTGCCACGTATAAATGTACGTGATATTGGCTACATTTTCATATATACGTTTAGGTGAACCAACTACATGCATACATACTATACGTAATTCAATTTTCATCGGCGATGTTTACATTTTCAGGTTGCCCTTTAAAACAAAAATGACCGAGTAACTCGATGCCATGTTATATCCGTCGGAAGGGACACGTACTGTTCGACCTATCCCTTCCTTGTATATGAAAGAACCAGCCTACGAAGAAATAGTTTGCTACACGCGTTCATGAAAAAATTGTTACAAATAAAAAACCGTAGAATAGTACACTTATTCGAGGTAAAATCATTAACACACGTGAGACGCAAAACTCCTGAAGATCGAATAACAGGCAAGCTTGGCCTCATAATTTTTTTTAAGAGAAGTTACACTCAAGCAATTAATTCCTACTACTTACTCAGTATTACTTCTTTGTGAAAATAATAGGGCAGAGAGGACAGGCGGTGAAATTAGAAGACAGAGAGAGCTTAATTTCTGTTTTACAATTCAACTATTCCGCATTGTTTTTTATAATTTTTTTTTACCAGAGGTCTCTGGTGTTAAGTAGACGCATTAAGTCTCTTTAAGCTGTATGTGTATAGCTCAAGTTAAATTCATATGAATATCCCTTGTGTATAACCATTTTATTAATTGTTTTACTTCGCCGACGAAGAAGGGCGTTGTGATATTGTGTAGTACATTAGCGTAGAGAGCATCCAATCGCTGTCACTTTTAAGTGACCAGTGCTATGCCTCCACCACTTAAACGGTCCGATAACAATTAATACAACGCCAAACTGACTAAATCAAACTCACAAATGACGTAACACCATACACTATACAAGTAAAACTTTCGTTAGTTTATCGAAGCTGATGTAGTGCTTATATAGTTCCTACCCAACCGTGTCACACTTTATTTCCTCTGATACTTCTATTGGTAACCCGCTACTATCCCTATTTACTATTACGATGAAGCGAGAGCTGCTTCCATCCCATCATTTTACTTTCAGCAAAAAAGGAAATTCAGTTATAATGAACCCGGCGCGAACGTCCGTTTCAATTCGTTGTATGTTTCGATAGTAACAGTAAGCAGTATTTAAATAGGTTGTATACAATACGTACTTTTAGTTTTAATTAAAATATTAATATTAGAGATTTGCATTGAGTAAGATTTTGTTGTACATGTGATGTTCTTTCTTCTCTTATTCGAATAGAAGACGCACTTGCTCTGCGTCTCTGAGTAGATGCAGTGAAGAGAATTGAATATACCCGAACATCGGTTTATGCGATTGATTTTTTCTGCCAGAAATCGCATAAAACGATATACTAGTTTCTTATAAAATCTAATGCTGCGTTCCTGAAATTAAATAGAACGCTTAAATGTGAATAAATATATTAAAAGTTGAACAAAATCGCATGAAAGGGTCAATATACATATACAAATGAGCAAAAACCGTGCCTTATATTTTAATTTTTTAAGAACATTTTAGGAATCAGTCCCGCTAAAATATTCCAGGTCACTTCCATCACGAAGGCAAAAAAAAAAAAATATCATGCGGCATATCCTTTATCATTGGAAATATTTTTTTAGAACTAGCCGTTATAGAACTTTTATTCCGTTAGAAATAATTTTGTAATTTGCTTGGTGTTTCTTCCATACACGAGTAGTAATCAATATTTTCTACATAGACGCTTTCGCAATGATTTTCCTCAACATTACGTAGCCTGAATATGTACAATAAAATGTATTCTTATATACATACTTATGTGTTTTTATTATGTCGAAACTAATACGAAAAAAATCGAAAATTTAAAAAAACAGCATATATGTACATATGTACTTATATGACTTAGCAAAAAAGGGTTTAACCTTGTAGAATTATTATACATATCTACATCTACATCTACATCTATATATATAAAAATAAGTCCGTATATGTACGTCGCCGAACTAATCATAAACGCGTCGAGCGATTTCAACCAAACTTATACACTACGTAGGCAGTGGCCCATATATGGTTTATATGAAGTTTGGTTAAAATCTGATAATGCATGTGTGTGCGGTGCGTATGTGAAGTGAGTGTGTTTTTGCCGCAGGCATTTTTTGTACCGCATACAGCATTCATTAGTATTGAATACATTTTGGTCGTTTGTGTATTGGAGAGCATTGCACGGAGTGATGCAAATAGCAATTTGTTATCATTTCTCTTTTCTCTTTGGACGTCATTGGTGATTGATCTTATCATAATCGATTTTTGAAAATATTAATTTCTTCGCATTTTTTTATGAGTATTTTGATAAAAACAAATTAATTTTCGTTCTAATCATCGTTTTATTTATTTTATTTATTTATTTACATGATATCAATTATATATAAATATACAATTAATATAATAAAGTAATAGCAAGGCTGCGAGGCCATCAGCTATAGTTAGAGTTAATGTAGAACTAGATTTTAATTGTTAATTTTGAAATAAAGTTGAAAATTGAATTAATGTTATCTATTGACGGATCTTTAAGTAGCTTAATGCCTTTATTCAATAAATATTTGGTTTGATAATTTTTAAGGTTAGGGCAAGACGTGAGAATGTGATTAATAGAGTTCGTTGTTCCACAGTATGTACATGTGTTGGTTAGGTTCTTGTTAATAAGATACGCATGTGTAGTAATAGTATGGCCCATACGCAATCTTGAGAAAACTTTTATTTTATTTTTGCACAAATTAGTTGGGTAAGTTGGGGATTTAACATGCGGATTTATTTGCGAATAGTGAGGGTGTTGGTAATTTTTAAGGTTACTATCTATCAGCTTTTAGGAGTTTTATGATTGTGAATCGAAGATCAATTTTTTCTGTTGTTGAATCTCTAAAAATTGGGGCCATGCAGCCAAATTTCGCAGCAGAGTCAGCATAGGTATTACCTTTTATCCCAACATGACCTGGGATCCATACTATTTTTATTTTGTTTTTGCTTTCTATTAATAAGTCGCGTATTTTGTTAATCGATCGCCATTGGGTGTTAGATAGATTAGTTACAGCAGTTAAGACTGATAGGCTATCAGAGAATATAAGGTGATTTTTTTGCGTTTTTTTTGCAATTTTTATTGCTTGGATGATTCCGGATGCTTCTGCTGTAAATATGGATGTGAAGTTAGAGAGGGATTTGGTAATGAGAGTTTTTCCAGCCTCGTCGACCACAGCATATGAAACATTCTCTTTGTCTTTAGAGGCATCTGTGTAGAGACATTTCCAGTTAATTCCTCCGAGAGATGTTTTCAGTTCCAGATATAGTTGTATGTACAAATCATTGGGAGTGTTGTGTTTTTTGAAGGATGAGAGAGAAGTATTACATAAGTTGGTATCAAATACCCATACGGGGTATTTGGTGATGAAATTTGAAAGTTTTTCCTTGTAGTTAAGTATATTGTTATTAATGATTTTATAGATTACTGATGGTGCCTTTGGTTGCTTTTTTGATGAAATGACAGATGTGACATCACCATCTATTATAGAGTTGTTGACCGAAAGTAATTTGGGAAGAAGTCTGTTTAACGATTCAGAAATCTTCTGTTCTAACGATGGAAGTCCAGATTCAATAAGTAAGACTTGAATTGGTGTCGTTCTAAATGCATATGTGCTGGCTCTAATTGTTTGATTGTAGATTGTTTTAATTATGTTTAATTTGGATTTTGAGGCGCTACCGTAGAGGAATAGGCCATAGTCGATTTTGTTCAAAAATAAAGTTTTAACTATATATATGAGTGTGTTAATATGTGTATAACTCCTTGTTGACAGGTATCTTACAAAGTTTGCTTTTGGGATAAGAGATCTTTTTAGCGTGTAAATTTGTTCATGCCAGCGATAGTTTTTTTCAAATATTATACCTAGTATTTTTTGTTTTGAGACGTTGGGAATAGTTGTGTTATTTATAGTTAAGCTTACGGGAACGCAGTTGTGTTTACGGCATACATGCAATACAGAAGATTTTTCTAGAGAGATTTTTGCTCCGGATGTCTCAGCCCATGTTCCGATATCAATAACTACTTTTTGTAGCATGTCATTGATTTTGGAGTAGTCGTTGTTTTTACATAAAATGTATAAGTCGTCGGCATATAGACAGTGATCGATGTTGTTATGTTTATTGATAATGATACTGATTTCATTAAAAGCGATCTGAAATAGGATAACTGAAAGGGGTGATCCTTGTGGTATACCGTTTTTTAAAGGGTATTTGTTAGATATGAATTGGTTTATGGTTACTTGTATTGTTCTTCCAGTTAAATATGATTTCACATAATTGAAAATTTTTGGACCAATGTCCCATTTTTTCAATGTGTCAAGTACAATGTGAATCCCTATGCGATCAAATGCTTTTTCGAAATCTATCCCTAGTATAGATATGTGGTTCCGGGCTGAAAGTGCTTTTGAAATATAATGATCAATGTGTAGCAAGGCGTCTGTACAGCTTATGTTGGGTTTGAAAGCAAGTTGGTTTTTTGCCACTAATTTTCTTTTCATAATATACCATTTGATGCGGTTAGCGATTATGCTTTCCAACAATTTAGACTGGCATGATAGCAATGAAATGGGTCTGTATCCGGAAAGAGATGTTGAGCTTTTGTTGGGCTTATGTATGGGTACTAATGTTGCAGTTTTCCAGGAATGTGGAATATTACCTTGATCAAAAATCTCATTATACAATTGGAGCAAAAGGTTTATACTTTGGTTGGTTAAGTTTCTAATCATATGGTATGATATGCGGTCCTGTCCCGGTGTAGTTCCTTTTACTTTGTTAAGAGTGACTAGCAACTCACACATTGTGAGAGGCGACTCGATCATTTTAGCATCCTGATTTCCTGCCTCCGAGGGAGTGTGCATAGATGTTGTATTTTTTGCACTGATAAATTGAGTTGAGAAATTTTTGTCTAGAGAATAATCCGACCACTGTTTCGCCAAAAGGTCAGCAATCTCTCTCGATCCCGTGATGGTGCCGTTTATTGTTTGAATTATTGTTATTGGCTTAAAAGTATTCTGTCCTGATATAAGGTGTATTTTTTTCCATAAACAGGATAACGGAGAATCTCTACTTATAGTTTTAGTGAAATTTTCAAAGCAGGTAGCTTTAGCCTTTTTAGATTCAAGTCTAAATTTAGAATTAGCTCTCTTATATAATATTAGATTATCTGTTAGTGGATGTTTTTTGAACATTTGCCACCTCTTCATTTTTTCTTTACGAAGTTGAAATAACGTAGTATTCCACCAGGGGACACAGCGATTTTGAGTTGGTGAGGTTTGTGGGATATAAAAGTTAGCTGCGGTTCTTACTGCTTTGGTAAAGTTAGCATTGTCTTTGTTAATATTACCCGATGGTATCTGTGCATGCTCTAATTTTTTTTCGACCATAACCCCGAAATTCTTCCAGTGTGCTTTCTTTAAGTTAAACTTACGCATAGGTATTTTATTGTAATATATTGTACCTGTAGACAGTGTGGATTTTATTGGAAAGTGGTCGCTGTGATGTAGGTCATCGAGAGTTTCACAAGTAATAATTGGGAGTAGCGACGGAGAACACGCCGTTATATCCACATGTGTAAATGTATTGTGAGTAGAGAAGTGAGTAGGATTCCCATCATTAATTATACATAAATTGTTTTGGTTTAGAGAACTCTCAATAACAAATCCACGAGAATTGTTCGATATTGAACCCCATATTACGTTCCAGCTATTTACATCTCCTAATAAGATAATGGGAGTTTGTATATTGTTGAAGAGATCATTGAAATCTTGTAGGGAGAAAGGTTCATTTGGTGGTATGTAGACGGAAATAATTGTAACTTTGATATTTAGCGTAATTTCGATTATGATGTTTAGAAGTTTTGATGTGTTGTTGAGATGTTTATGTGGAATTCGGTCATGAATTAATACACCAATCCCGCTTTTAGATGTAGTGTTTGATGGGTCGTTGTGGAAGTAGCCGCAGTAATGTTTTGGGGGTGTTAGATTCGAGTTAAAAGCACAATGGGTTTCTTGCAACGATACAAAGTGTGGTTTATGTTCATTTAGGATAAGTTGTAGATCAATGTAGTTATTGAAAAAACCTTTTATGTTCCATTGAATGATATCGAATGTGTTCATGTGTATTATAAATAAAGTGCGTGAGAGGAAATAAATTTTATTTTTCCACATCTTTTTTACCATCGATAGTGTATCTTCTTGTAGTTATTTCAGCAGGTAAAGAGAGTTTTGTTTCCAAATCTCTTAGGGCAGTTGGTTTGCTTGTTTCTTTTAAGAGCTGAGTTGTATTTTTTAAAGCTTGATAAGTTGTTAGTTTCGTTTGATGTTGGTATATTAGGTATTTTGCTTTTATTAGTATAATGAGTGCTGTTATTTTTCGTTATTTCTTCTATGGGCATGTGATTTGTTGTTATGAGAGTAGAGTTAATTACAGTTTTTGGTTGGTTTTGTTCATTGATATTATTGTTAAAATTCTGCGAGTTTATTCTTCTTTTCCTTTCTTCAATTGCTTTGCTGAGCCCTTCTGATGGAATTTCAATTGTATCGATTGTTGGGGTCTTATTGATTGCTTCTTTTATAGTACATTTATTGATGATTTTGTATTTTATTATATTTTGGCGATGTATATAAACGGGACATTTTTTGTTGTTGGCTCGATGAGGGTGATTGCAATTTGCGCATTGTATTTTTTTGCATGGTGTTGGGTCATGAATTGATGATGAGCAAACTTCGCAAATTGATTCATTTTTGCAATATTTTTTGGTATGGCCCATTTTGAAACAATTTTTGCACTGTATAGGTGTAGGAATATGGGGTTCAACTTTACATATGAGAAATCCGATTTTAATCTCCTTTGGCAAGCAGTATTGATTGAAATGTAAAACGTGAAGTGGGGTGTTAATCACTTTGCCTTCAATAAATTTAGTTATTTTTTTACAATCTACCACGCCTTGGTTTTTTAATCCTTCCTTGATTTCTTGTTCAGTTAAATCCCGCAGAGAAGGAGCGAATACTACACCTTTTATGATATTTAGAGTTGGGTGTAAAAAACTTTCGATTGGACATAGACCGGGTAACTGTACTGCTTTTAAAAATCTATTAGCTTGCGCTTCACTCTTTGTAAGAATCAACAAGTTTCCATCCCTTGTGAAATTTATGTTCTGCGGTGGTTCTGTAGTTATGGCTTCCAGTGCTTTGGATACTAAGAATATATTGTGGTTCTGAATAGGTTTGTCTGCAACTTTGCTTTTTATTATTATGTATTTTGGGCATTCTTTTTTGTTGTTTGGCTTATCACCGATTTTCGGAAAATCGTAATTATTATTTATATTATAGCCTGCATTCGACTTTTTACGTTTAGTTGGTGGGTCCGGGTCCAGAACAGAGTAATAGTTTCCTCCCGAGGAGGACTCCATTTTCTATTTATTTATCTATCTTTACGATGTTTCTACTAGTCCAGTAAGTTAACAGCGAAATTAAGAGAATATATTAAGTGACGCACAAATTATTATTAACGAGAAAAAAAAATTCAACGCACGAAAAAATCGACAATTATCAACAGAAAAAAGTAAAATTTTCTTATTATTCCGATTAAAATATCACGGCCTGCTTCGCTCAGAATTTTTTACTCGAATGAATCATCGTTTTAATTTGAACATTTTGTTAAAAAAAATTAAAAAAAAACAATGATTAATGAGATAAAAATCGATTGTTATAATTTTGTGACATAATCTCAAATTTGATATTTTTTGAAAAAAATTAAAAAATTGAGTGAATTTTTTTTTGTTTAATGTCCGATCAGTGAGCTAAAAATTACTTGGATTTTTTGGCCAATTTTTAATTGAATTTTGACACATTTGCAGCATATTTTTAACAATTTTCGTGTCTTTTCGTGACTTTTTGGTGCTTTTCGAGTCCAGAATTTGCTGGATTTCATCAATTTATTACTGAAGTTCTTTATTATCTTTAGTTTAGTTTCTTATAAAAAGGCCACGAAGAGCAAGAGCTGACATTGGACGTCGGTCGCGTAGAACGCAAAATAGATCAAACGAAAGGGAAAATCAATCGCAAGAACAGCGAGAACAAGAGATTGCAAATACAAGGGAATGTGTTGCAAGATCGCGTTCAGATCGTAGGCCGACAAGTATTAATCAAAATGAATAATAGGGAACAAAACCAACTTTATTAAAAACAAGTGTGTTTCTTTTCTTATTTTGTTTTGCCGTGCGAAGCATGCAACGGGCCCGCTAGTATTAAAATAAATAAAAATAGATATTCCTAAAAGCTCTATATGGTTTTCAAATACAAGTAATTTAAATGCCATATGGTATGTTTTACTCACCTCATAGAAATCATTGACAAAAAATGAATCTGTATTGGCGACTGCTCTTTCAAATTTATTAGGAAACAGCTGAATCCACGTGTGGTCACCAGCAAATATAGATTTTTTGTCTTTTTCGATTAAACGATGTAATATAGATTCATCAAGTTCCGCAGTGTGACCCAAGTTTAACACAATATCAATAAAATTCGATGTTGCTCCTGTGGTTAAGCTTTTTATCCGAGGCATCGTAACCGTTGGTATATCAACTTTAATTTGCAAATGATCACATGCGTGTGCGTGCGCAAAAGGCATGTTGGTAGCATTGGGATAATCACTTCTCCAGGCATCAATGATTACTAGAACAATTTGATCATATTTCGATGTAGGTGGTTGTAGTCTAAAACAAGTAAATATTTACATACATACATATATAAGTATGTATAAAAGAAAGTAGTATATATAAGTATATGTATGTATGTACATACATATGTACTTATGTATGTGTACATAGTAAATTAACCAAGAAAGCTTATATTGGTCTCAATAGCAGCCGATTTTGCTGCAGTTTTCTTAACATTTATACATATGTAAGTATATTTTGTTTCAAAATATTCCCCCTTATCGTGTTTGGCGATTTTCGACTGCAAATGCGACAGTTTGTACTAGATTAAATCGGTGTCTTTAGTCTATTACAAACTGTCGAATTTGCAGTCGAAAATCGCCAAACACGATAAGGGGGATTAAAACAATTTGCAAAAACTATAATTTTGTCACCGAATTCTTCATTTGGTTTGTGCTACACAAAACAATTCAGCCTAATTACGAGTGTCGTTGTCGTTTTTCGACTTCGACAGTTTTGTAATAGATTAAAGATAACATGCAATGTTCTTCTTTAATCTAGGACAAAAGTGTCGAAGTCGAAATACGACAACGACACTCGTAATTAGGCTGATTACCATGTGTGATCCATATATATTATGTAATTATTCTTTCGTCTTTGAAACAACAGAAGTTTTATTATCTACATACTTTTTTTATTAACAAATACTTTGCTATATTTTTACTTTTGAGTTTAATACTGGCACTTTTCTACCATTATAATCATACTTAATAGATTACGTACAAAGGTATATACTCTTTTCAAATCTTTGAAAGAGTTCTGATATTCACTTTTCACTTATTCTCTCTAAATCGTCGCAAACCGCCGTCCTTTCATGGCTCTCTTTAATTTTGAGAACAAGAAAAGTTCGCAGCGGGCCAAATCTGGAGAATACGGTGGCTGAAGCGTGATTACGGTATTATTTTCGGCCAAAATGATGCAAAAGCCTTGAATTGTTTTTCCATAATTCTCGCCTTTTTTGTATTGCTTCCTGCAGGCTGCGCATAACTTCAAGATAATACTACTTATTAACAGTACGACTATGTGGTAAAAACTTATCATGCACTAAGCCACGGTAATCTAAGAAAACAGTGAGCAAAACCTTAACATTTTATCAAACTTGGAGTGCTTTTTTGGTCTTGGCTCTTCTATTGGGACGATTCGACTTTGGTTTCGATGTCACAACCATAATAACAATGATTCGTAACTAGTTATGACCCTTTTAAGCAAATCTTGAATGTCGTCGTTCTGAGCGATTTCCGATTTACCATTATAATCATAATAGATTACGTACAAGGTCTGTTCAATAGAAAAGGTGAATTTGCATTTTTCTCAAAAAATTTTACTTATTGATCATTTGTATTTTGTCCCCTTCGAAGTATTCCCCCTTAGATATATACTCTTTTCAAATCTTTGAAAGAGTTCTGATATTCACTTTTCACTTATTCTTTCTAAATCGTCGCAAACCGCCGTCCTTTCATGGCTCTCTTTAATTTTGAGAACAAAAAAAGTTTGCAGCGGGCCAAATCTGGAGAATACGGTGGCTGAAGCGTGATTACGGTATTATTTTTGGCCAAAATGATGCAAAAGCCTTGAATTGTTTTTCCATAATTCTCGCCTTTTTTGTATTGCTTCCTGCAGGCTGCGCATAACTTCAAGATAATACTACTTATTAACAGTACGACTATGTGGTAAAAACTTATCATGCACTAAGCCACGGTAATCTAAGAAAACAGTGAGCAAAACCTTAACATTTTATCAAACTTGGAGTGCTTTTTTGGTCTTGGCTCTTCTATTGGGACGATTCGACTTTGGTTTCGATGTCACAACCATAATAACAATGATTCGTAACTAGTTATGACCCTTTTAAGCAAATCTTGAATGTCGTCGTTCTGAGCGATTTCCACGCGACGGTTTTTTGTTCAAAATTCAGCAATTTCGGAACGAACTCCTCTGCCACACGCTTCATGCCCCAAATTTGCGAACAAAAATTGTATGGCATGAGCCAACCGATATGCCGACATCCACTGTAACTTCTTTAACAGAGATTTAACGATTCTCCATAACAATTCTCTTCACCTTCACAACAATTTCATCGCTTTTTGGTGTGATGATCCAGGATGATCGTCGTCATTCATATCTCGACCTTCTTTAAGAAGCTTATACGACTTCTAAACATTTTTTTCTGGCGTCTCTGGTGTTAAGTAGACGCGTTAAGTCTCAAATTCTTTAATCCGTTGTTTCCTTAGCAGATGAGGATAAATACATAATTTCAAACTGCTTAAAGTTCAGTGACGATTTGGTTTAGCGACCAATGAAATATCGACATATGCATATCTAAAGCCACAACAAAGAATAAATTTTTAAACTCTAATTGTTTAAACGATTACTTGGGGAGAAATATACCAATATTATAAATATCAATATTAAATTATATACAATATTTTAGATATCAATAACTGTTGCTCATATTGTACCTACAGAATATACTTATGTTTGTTGAAACATACTTATTTTCTACGTCATGTTTTTCTACGTCAGTATGTTGAGGCCCTATGCTCCTTTAGGATCAATGGGATCAAGTATGTACGTTTTTAGGTTAGGTTAGGTTAGGTTGATTGGAGGGGTGTGATATCCCATGTCATACGACATACACTTAAGCCAGTGAAGGCTTGTTGTGCGCTACTTTTAATTATCAAACACAAATTGCCAGAGTTCTGCCGCAGGATTCGAACCTGGGACCTCCGTACTACGAGTCTAGTACACTACCTACTAGTCTACGAAGGTCAGCTGTACGTTTTTATGTATGTAGGTTTTTTTTTGATTTGCGTCATAAGTATGTACTTCTGTATGTCGAGTTTTTATCCAATGACACAAAGTAGTACTACGATGCAATGGAGCCACTGTATGTATGTATATACGTATAAGTACATACATATATTATACTCACGTATATTCATCTAACACACTGGGTTGAATGTTATTAAAATGTTGTCCGTCGACATTTCCAATCCGGTTGTTAGAAGCTTTAAAGAAACCATCCAAAAATATCAGAGTACTAAGCACGAATATGCTCAGCATATACAATAAAAAATCAAATTTCTGTTTTTGTTCGTCTAATGACATTTTCACGTTATTTAATTTACTCTCAAATGTTTTTTTTTTTAATTTTGTGACTTTTGGACACAGAATTTAGCCTATACCTTTGGAATGAATGGAAGGTAGTTTCGACCATAGGCTATATTCTGTGGTTTCGACATTAAATTTATTTCAATTTCTAAACGATTATTGTATATTCTGTGACGATTATGTACATACATAAGTATATGACATGCAAGGATCCCATGAGGTCAGCTGATTGCCTTTTGTTTCTGTTTAACTATGGTGCGATAACTCTACAGTGTGGCAGCATTAGAGCTGCAATATAGCAATACAATCTCTGTACACAAAAAGGATTAGATATACACCCCAATATGTTACATACGGCTCCTATATGTACTGTAAAGAAGTACATAAAAAATAAACACCTGGCGTAGTGATAGCACCTTGTATAGTTACTACAGCATGTGTTTAACCAAGGCCCATGCATGACGCTGCAGCTACACGTTGGTTCACTTCAATTTGTTAATATTTCAACCCCCTCCTAAAAATCCATCTAATGAGCTCCCTGACTAACCCCTCTCCGTGAAAAATAGGATAACATCATGACAAATAAAGGTCAGGCGGAGCCACCACCCTATGGAATCAAAGGTTAGAGTGGATTCCTACCTCTACACCAAAATACAGAGGGGCCGTTGTTTCTAAGCAACGCCAGAGGGTACCCCAATTATCTTAGCCCTGCTAGAGCAGACCAATCATCTACTTAGCTGGAACAAAAACCGATTACCAAAACTGATACAAGGCAAAAAACAAATAATAAAATGAGAAAATAATAAAAATGCTCCCCAGGAGTGGAAGGAACATATATATATATATATATATATATATATATATATATATATATATATATATATATATATATATATATATATATATACATATATATCATTGTAAAAAAAGTATATTGTTCATAATAAATTTAATCAGCTGTTATCTTGACTGAAAATTGCAACACAATTGAAAGGCAATACTGAAATTGGACGTGTTTCCCCTAGTAAGATCTGTGTAAGAGGAATTGAGTTAAACAAAGAATGAAAGAGTTGACAACCATCTTACCAATCACCTGGGTTCTTGAATAGGACTTATGAACAGCCTTATCACAACATTGGTTGAAATAACTTTTTGTGCTCTACATTGTACATACATATGTATATTCTGTGGAATAATTCAAGTACACTAGTCATCATACTTCGTGATGCCACTTGGTTAGCGATTTCACATTGGTAATGGTTTTGAAAAATTATTAAGAAGAATAAGCAAATAAACAGCTGGAAGAAAATAATTGTTTGCTTTTGTTTGAAACAAGGCTAATTGTTAAACAAAGCAGAAATAAAGTAAAAATTCTGATTAAAATTGTATCCTATACATGGTTCTGGCAACAAGTTTTAAAATTCAGTAAATATTCGACTATTTTATTACGATCTACTTTTAAATTTGATGCGTCACTGATAATCCCTTAAAAAAAAGTCAGGAGATACCTACATACGTGTTCCACTAATATATTTAGTCATTATTCACAATATAATATGATCGAAGAACTTACAGAAGAAGTGCAGCAATTGTTTCCGAACGAAACAAAGATTTCGCTTTCCCTCTTGACTGTGCTGTATTCGACAGCTAAGCTAAATCATGCCAAACAGTTGGTGACAACAATGAATGAAATACAAAATAAGGAATTGAGAGAACATCTCTTGAATGTGGTAAGTGCTGTTTTGATGATTTCAATGCGTTTGCAGATACTTATTAATTTTATTATTGAAATATAGCACGTAAATGTATTTCGAATTACGCATTAATTTCTTCGGAAATTCTCTACAGTTATATCAAAAAGTAATTGCACAAGTTAATTTTTTTTTTCTTGCGCTCTTGATGGATGCTACAAATTACCAGGTCAGATCAAGAGATTCAAGTAGTCGCAAAAATCCGACAGCGGTAATTAAGCAAAAATTCATAGGCTGCAGCTCTGTGCTGGTTTGATCCGCTTAATAGCCGCCGGCCTTGAATATTTTATAAAAGTATATACATACATAAATACATACTTACATATGTATGTACATACCTACTTATTTTTTAATAAAATTGCAATCGTATTGGGTCTAATATCAATGGAAACTCAGTATGGATTCGGTAGTCAGAAGTGTAATTTTTAAATGACAACAAACCATAAAAAATAGTTGGTAGAGGCTGTGTGCTGGATTGACTCGGCTAGCGGCCGGCCGCTTTTATTTTATTTTTAAAATAAAATCTGCAAGGGCAAAACGACACAGCACAATTTTCTATACTGTTCTTCCATCAATTTTAATTTCTTGTGTTTAGGTGCTCTTATCCATCTTTAGCGCAGAATGTAAATTTTATTAAAATCGTGATTGGTCTTCATAGCCTTAAAAGTAGCAATTGTCGAACTTAACTGTTGTAAATAAAGCAATTTTAATTTTTTTTGGAATTTCATTCTCTTTTCGACCACTGGCCCTATGCTAATGTGGTTAAATAAATATATAGCTATGTGCATAACACAGTATATATGTAAATAAACTTCAATATCATTAAAATAAATTTTATATAGTGATTATCCGTAAAGCAATTTCTTCTTCCATTAATAATATAGAACGGAACATTGTAGTTGGAATTTTTGTATTACGTTTGCAACTTTCACTTATAAGTATGTCCTTCCTTTATCTGCTAGGCCAATACTGCTTACTGTTAAATCACACCAAAGAATTCCCAGATTTTTTATTGTGGTTTGATATTCTCGTGTACGGAATCGTGCATGTTGGTTTTACTTGCCAATGAGGCCATCAACATCATTGCTAAACCTCAATAAGTATATGTACATATGTATTTTCGTTATTTTTTTCTTCACCATATATCCTTTACTCGCGCCACGAGTTACATAAATAGATAAATCAATAAATTGATCAAAATACATTTTATAAATTTTATGGTAGCTATGTACAAATTCTATTATATTTTGAAATGATGCGTTTATTGTATTGAAAACAACTTCTGAGTTTTTTTAATACTTTTTCGTCCTGGAGTAGGAGGTTATCATTTTGGCCACTCTTACCAAACATAATAATTTTTGCGATTTCTGATGCCTCACTAATAAATTAAACAACAGAATTTTGTATACTGTAGTAGAAAACCTAAAATTAGGAAGCCTCACCTAAAGGTATAGAGGAAAGGAAGTTCATTACCGATTTACGAAAAAGTTTCTACACTATTTTATTGAAAAATTGTGTTCAGCTCACTTCTGGTTTAATGGATACATGAACAAGCCATATTACCGTATTTGGTGTAAAGAGCAACCAGAAGCATTACATCCCGAAAAATGCACTGTTTGGTTTGCACTGTTGTGGTTCCAACAAGACAGTGCCATATGCCACACAGCACGCGAAACAAATTGAGAGAAGAGTTCCGTGAGCAGTGTATTTCACGTTCGTTGCCGCTCAATTGGCCGCCTAGATCGTGCGATTTAACGCTGTATACTATTTTTTACGGGCTATATTAAGGCTCATGTAGGGACAAACACGCAACGATTACACTGGAAGCTAATATTAAAGAATTTATTCGTGAGATACCGGCCGATATGTTGGAGAGAGTATGCCAAAATTGTACCCAGCGTATGTACCATTTGAGACGTAGCCGTGGTCAACATTTACATGAAATGATCTTTAAACATTGAATTATATAGATCGTTCTATCGACTCAAATAAAGATTCATACATTTGTCCACATTTTATGTTTTTTAGATCAAATCCTAAAGCTCTTAAACAACACCCTTTACAAAAATTTCATACAAAATATTACTTACTTCGGTTAAAGGAATTTTCGACTAAAACGAAATATTTTTTAAGTACCAAATACAAAAATATTTGTAAATTTAAGCACTTATAACACACAAAACTGTTTCCCTAGCCAAGCCTTTCCTGGTACACCAGTCGCCGAAACTGAAAGTAATTACACAAAGTTTTTGTAAATATTTTATTAATGGCAGTCAAGCTCGACAATCACTACTTTGAAAACCAATTCCAGATGTGACATACCATTAACATACAACATAATCGGTGCTATAGGTAATTTTAATAGTTAGCATCATTTACCTATGGGAAATATTCTCATAAACCTATATGGGCTCCTATAATGTATCCCTAAGTGCTACTCTTTGGGAGGAATTCGCTGACAACATTGACTTAGTAATATTAAATAATGGTTCAATAACATTACTCTAAACATTAAACACATTGTCCGTTGATGTTTCAATCCAAAATCTGATTTAGATTTAGATGGTGCCTTAAAAACTCCAGAAGTTGCAGATTATTTCTCTATTACAATTAGCAACAACAAACAAACTTAACTTATCCATCGCAAAATTAATCAAAGATAAAAAAGACCTTCAGTCTTTTTAAAAGACATAGAACCGAAAAGAATTCTATACATTTTAGGAAAATGTGTGCTGTAGTATAACGGGAATCTAAAATTGCTAAGCACCTAATTTTTTTAATTCATTCAGTGCTAGAGGTACAAAAAAAATAAAAGAAAATGTAATGTTCCAACTTTAGCTGATGGTGATACTGTTACAATCCTCTTGATATTTCTAATAATGCCATTGGGCGGTAATGTAATTTTAAAAAAGTGCACATAAATGATGGGTATTGAAGGAGATTTCAGTTACCAAAACACATTTCTTCTTAAATTATAACATATGAAGATGTCCGGCTGGCGCTCAACAAAATATAGGGTCATCACAATCTATATATATAATAACATATTTAATGATAAAGAATTCACCAAACTCCCTTAAACATCGCATTGTTGAGTTGTACAATTACATTTTAGTAAGCGGAATACACCCAAACGATTTCCTGTTCCGAAACCTGAAAAAAATTCATATCTTTAATTCCAGTGCTATCAAAACTATTAGAAAAGATAATTGCTATGTAATTTTGAAAAAATACAAGAGGTAAGGTTTCACGATTGCAATCAGCATTCTTGTTCAAACATGAAGTTCACTCTTTGATCCATCAATTCAAAGAAAAACTTTATTAAAATTACATCGATAAATCGTTTGATCGAGTGGTTTCAATTTCCATAATTGCGATATATCTTTTACAAACCTTAAACTTCTTCATTCTTTTTATACAAGTGTCAAACAGCTAAAATTGATGGGTACTTTTTGCAACTTGCATTAATCTCAGGAAATCATGATACTGCTTCCAATAATCTTGAAGAAGGTGATATATATTTGAATAATAACATACAGAGATGGGTGTATTTACGAGGTGCAATTGTATCAGAATATAAATGGGTGGTGCTACATATTCCAAGAAGTTTACGAATTGGGCGTGCAAGATTACAGTGCAAAAATTAATTGAAAATTCTTGGAAACATATTTACTAAAAATTTTTTATGAAATAGACATGTTTAGTATTTGATTGGAAAATTGGTTAAGTTCGACAATATCTTAAAGTTATATGTTCTAAGGAAAAGGGACTTCATATCGAGATTTCTATAAATATCTGCATAAATACACTTTTGAATAATTGCTTTCGCACAGCTTCGGGCCTATTGAGATTAACACGTGTACTATCCCTTAGAATCCTATACAGATCAACAGACTTTTCTATTATATTTCAAAAAACATCAATTAACATTTCAGCACCCTCTATTACAAATTCAAATCAAAGATTTTTTGCCATATTTATGTTTAGAAAATTAAGAATACCTTACCCTTCAAACCTAAAACTATATTAGAAGAACATTATATGCTCACAATTGATTATAGCTTAGCACTGCACAGTAAATCCAACACCAGTCCATATTTCTTCAAGAGTATGGCAGAAAAAAACTTTTCGCCTTATGTTAAACTATGTACAGACCGCTGCAGTCTCTTCAGCAAATCATGCTGTTAAATCAATCAGAAACCAAAAAATGATAAAGCTGTGAAGGATGCGCTTATGACGCCTTTAATAATGAAAATAATGAAAAATCGTCATATTTTTTTGATACGACATAATCTATGCTTATGCAAGCCTATACATCACGTTGCATTTACGACATCACAGTGTGTTTTATTGGCCCATGTTGTAGTGGAAAATGTTTATTTCACTAACGACAGTGTTATGAAAATTTAAATTCCTCATTGTGCAATTTCTATAGGATAATGAATAATGTATTACATATCAAGTGGATTGTTCAATATGCCGATTAGATGCTCAACTTTAACACTTATTGAACTGCTCCAAACCTTGCCAAATAACATAAATATTTTTTTAAAGCACAATATAGTCTATCTATAAATCCTATGAAAACAAAAGTCATCCAATTTATATTGCGTTATTTTGCTCCCATTGATTTATGTACAAGATTAAATTTTCTTCATTCGTCACGTAATTTATAAACCGATATATGTACCTCTTATTCGTTATGAAATATTATCACATTCATTTTCTATCAGCGTTGCTAGACTATAGAATACTTTACCCTTAAAGCTAATATATGTTTCGGATTCCCTCACTGTCTGTATTTAAAAAATCTAATCGACTTAAGAAAGTGGGTGTAAAAAATTTAAAATGACTTAAATATTATTATTATGTATATGAGTTACTTACTGAGCTTACTAACTATCTTAGCATCGACTGCAAAGATCTCAGCAGGTAACGCATTTATTAATTATTTTAAACTCTATAGCCAGTTTTTTTTTAAGACGGTTCAATCTATTTATATTTCTATTTCAAAACTTTTTCATATTTTAGTGTGTAATATTTGATTCTATAATTCCATTTTATGATGTTAGTTTTCCGCTAGACTATGTACATTGCTTTCCCAGAACATCATTCATAAAACGTCCACTTTTATTAATATATTACATATGATTTTAGATATTGTAGTGTGTTCAAATAGCAAGATGTAATTTTTTACAATTTATTTAATAAGTGCTTCTGGCTACAACGTCCGATGCTTCAGCTTATGTCTTAGAGTGTAAAATGATCAGATGGATTAATATTGTATACAATATAAATCTAACAAAATCAGTATTCCCGATAACGGTCAATGTGTATATTCTTATATTGTTTTAATCAATTTTTATATGCACGCACCCAGTAGACATTCTGTTTAACATGATGTGACAAATATAAGTTAATAATTAATACATCTTAAATCTTTTAAGTACTTTAAAAGAGTGTAAACATTTCTTGGTTACAGAGGTATACTACTAATATAAAAAATTGTTTTACATTATCGGACCTTGTTCCACTTATTTTTTTAAATTCACTAGTTTTGTCAGCCATTTTCACCAAAGTAATGGAATATGACTTTGGTGAAAATGGGACCATCTCTGGGGTATAACATTTATATAATGGAAGAATTAACAAAAAGTTATTTAAATTAACTGAATAAATTCAATTAAATTATATATTATTGTACATTTGTACACAATTCTAATTTTAGAAATTTGAAGAAACCGATGGACAATCAGTTACACCACTGACAATGGCTGCTATGGCAGGTAATACAACGTATGTAAAAACACTACTTTCTCACTACAGAGTTGACTTAGAACGGGAGTGTAATGTAATATTTGATGGATTAGTGGTTTACGGTGCAACTGCATTGTGGGTTGCTGCTGGACTAGGTCATTTGCAGATTGTCAAACTCTTAGTTCACAGTGGCGCAAACGTTAATCACAATACAAAAGCTCAATCTTCTCCATTAAGAGCTGCGTGCTATGCTGGGCGGTTGGATGTTGTGAAATATTTGATTGAACATGGGGCAAATGTTAATTTGGGAAATAAATATAATAACACGTGTATAATGATTGCGGCTTATAAGGGCCACGCTCATATTGTAAGTAAATATCATTAATGTTCACTAACTAAAAAATTTGTGGAATTGTTTAAATTTTAGGTTGATAGCCTGTTAAAAAATGGAGCTAGCCCAAATGAGCAAGCTCTGTGTGGGGCAACTGCATTACATTACGCTGCTGAATGCGGCCATTTGGAGGTATGTCGAATATTACTTGATCATGGAGCCCGTTTACAAGAAAACGAATATGGACTGAGTCCTGTTCTAAATGCTGCCGAACGGACGCATGAGGACGTAGTGCATTTATTTATTGAACGGCCAGGGCTTATGAAGAAAGAAGATGCGATAATTGCACTGGAACTAATGGGTGCATCATTTGCAAATGATAAAGACAACTATAGCATTCAGAAGGCTTATACATATTTAATGCGTGCAATGGAAATGCGATATTCTGATGCCGAAAATATACTACCGAAAAGAGTTGAACCTCCTGTTCCAGCTTATGATAACTGGATTGAAACAAAAACCGTTCCGGAATTACAAGCTATACGTTTGAATCATCATTCGATACACATGGAATCTTTGACCATACGGGAGCGTATACTGGGCAAAAGTAACCCAGACTTAGCACAGCCCATTGTATACCGAGGCGCTGTTATGGCAGATCAAGGACGTTTTTCACAATGCCAAACACTGTGGAATTATGCCATGGATTTGAGAATTACAAATAATATATCAGTGGAGCGTGATTTGTTACGTTTCGCCCAGCTTTTTTCTCAGATTTTGCGTAATGAAGATGTTAATTTAGATTTATCCCAGGTTCTGTCTATATTAGTGAAGTGTCAACAGGAGATAGAACGAAACAAGTTCAGAATTACAAACCCCGGACCCAATGATGTTCCACTATTGATTGCTGTAAGTTGAAATCTTTTGAAACTTCCATCACTAATAAATTGATGTATTTAAAAATGATTTGTTAATATTCGTAATATATATGTTTCTTAAAGCACAACAATCAAAAAAATGTTGCATCTGCTTTGTATCTAATCAATATTGTAACAAAAATTTTGGCTCAACAACCTGAATTAAACAAAGAACATGTAGATCTCTTATACAACACGATTAAAGAATTTATAAAGTGTGATACTCGACTTTCGAACGGACAAACATTACTCCACATGGCAGTAAATGGGATGCTAGTTATTGAAGATTTTTTTACCAGCAGTGTATGCAGGTACATACCGTATTATATTGAACAATTTAAATAAGAATGCTTTATACAAATCTCTATTAATTTTAATGTAAGGTTTCCATGTCACCGAACTGCTCTTCTATTAGTTCATGCGGGTGCATCTGTAATTGCTACGGATGAGTTGCGTAACACACCGCTTCATACTTTGGTTGCTAATGTAATTATGCTTAATTATTTCCTTATATTATTTGTTTTAATAAGATTTGGTTTTCAGTTCCCTCGCGATATTTCTCAGTTGCTGCCACAAGCTGAAAAAATCGTTAAATTGCTAGTAGATGCCGGGGCTCATTTGGATGCTATTAATGTACAAGGTTTAACACCTGCTCAAGTCAGTAATTTCGGTAAGATTTCAACAAGTTAAAAACTGATCTTCCCTTCGTATATATGTACCTTTAGGGAATAGTACAGTGCCAATAAAATGAATAATAATAAATGAATAAAAGCAAAAAAAGAAACTTAAAACCGTGGTAATTACGAGGTTGAATTTTGTATTGGGAAACAAAGTGCCACTGCTTTGATAATCTTAATACTACACCTTACTACTAAACGATCTTTCTATCTCTTGAGAAATACATACACGTATGGCGGTCAAACGATTTAATTACATGAAACTCATAACATACATATTGAAACTCATATACTTATACAAAACCCCATAAATACTAATTCCATAGAATTCAATCATATTTTTGTCTACTTACGAGTATGTATTACAAAAAGTTAAATATAATAGTTTTAGAAAATTTATACAAACACAATACAACAAATAATTATATTCGACTTGTGTTTTTTTCCATATTTATACAATTAACAATCGCCTTTCAGGTGATAATGAATGTATTTATAAAGCAACACAAAGCACAATTTTCATCTAACAAATATTTATAAAAAATTATGGATATTGGTCCAAAGCTTAACTCACTGCTACTGTTTGTTATATTTTACAGATTTGTAAAGTATGTATAAATTTTTCTTCTAATAAATTAGAAAAATTATGCTGGATTAAAATTATGATAGATCATCGATATGACGACATTAACGTTATCGAAAACAAACAAATCTTTAAATCTAAGCTATTAGAATTTCCTAAGCTTTGTTTTTTATGTAATTTTACTACATTTGGCTCTTTTAAAACTGATTTATCTTTTTTCCTTACTCCTGGCAGCAGTGGTAATAAAATAAAAAATTCTCATTGAGTTTTAATTTGATTATCAGTATATCTGTTATTTATCAAATGTTAAAATTTTAATTGCTCTAAAATGACGGATCAAAATTATGAACATTTTGAAGAAAATTGCGAAAATCCTACACTACTTTCGTTTTAGTGAAAATAAGAGAGATATTTATTTACATTTTTATACTCTGAAGTAAATTTATAACTATAAGACAACGGGTAACATTATGCATAGCAGGAGAATAACTGCCGCAACTGGAACGAACACTTATAAAAGAGAGCGTCGCCATCGACGTTCATAATATTTTTTTCTTCGAATGAAGAAAGTAATGTTGGGCATATTCTATTAATTTTGATTATATGTGCATAATATTATTATGCACAAATTTGTTCTTTGTCGTTGGCTTGGTTGAGTATATGTCTGCATTTCATTGGTGCTAGCCAAATCTTCAATACTCTTTAGCCGAATGAATGGATGCTTTTAAAACATAATAAAAAAAACTAGTGATTATTTGTTTTTGCTTGTTTATGTGTATATTAATTTTTCAATCTAGTCGAAGGTAGACTGATATATATTTATATATTTTATATATTATTATATATATTTTTAATTTAACTTATTTCCTATATTTCAGATGGTTTAAAAAACATTATACTGAGATATGAAAATTCTCTCACATCTTTAAAATGCATTGCCTCCCGCTGTATTGCCAATAATAAGATAAGATACCAAGGTTTGGTACCCACAGTTCTGGAGTCTTATATACAAATTCATAGCGCAGACAATTTTTTTGTATAATGCAAATTTTATCTTCTAAATGCGGTAGGCACTATTAAGTTAAATAAATTTTTCGCCCATGTTCTGACAAACGCTGCGTTTTCAATTCGCAAATCGTTTTTAAAACGCAAAACGCATTTAAGCATGTTCTGAAAAAGAACCGTTTTGCTGGCGACCAGCTGTTTGCATAAATCGCCAGTTTATCAGTAAACAAATGATAGACAATTGACAAAAACAAAGCAAAATTTTAAATTGCATATTTTTAATTAAAATTGTGAAAAAATGTTAAAAGTTTTTCTTCAAATAAAAACAAAACATATTAAATTTAAATTTTACATAATTTTATTTTCTCTTTCAAATGCAGTTTAAATAAAAATGACGAGATCGCTTCAGCATACACTAGCGGTTTGAAAACGCCAGATTGCTAGCGGTTTCGTTTGCCAGAACACCTGTTTGGCGTTTTCAAATCGAAAACGCAAATTTTAAGCGATATGCGTTTCTCAGAACATGGGCGTTTATTTTTAATATATGTACATATATATTATATATATATATTATATATATATATATATATATATATATATATATATATATATATATATATATATATATATATATATATATATATATATCGTAGTTTGAACGAATGAATTTAGAATAAAAATTTCTAATAAACTTTGTAATTAAGAGTTAATTTTTTTATTGTATTGATTTATATAATAAATGTTTTATAAAAAATTATTTTTAAAATACTATTATTTCCATGTTCCAATAACCTTAAATTTCGTTAGTTTTTTGTTCCAGCTGTACTCCATGTTTTCTCATATCCACTTACACAGTTTTATTTGTGTTGTATTGAATCACAGACTATTTTTCAGAATTATATTGTAAAATATAAACGAATTTATGTAGTTGGTGTTATTTCAGATCAAATGTTCGCTTCAGAGTTTTTATTGTTGATCTTAGGGTAAATCTCTGGTTGCCTCATGACTTCGTCGTAGGATGGAGGAGGAGCTAGATTAATTAAAAGTTGACCAGTTAATTAAACTAGTTTAACTTAACTGCAGGTAAATTATATTCATAAACAGAATACTGAAAAACAATATTTTTCCAATTTTGAAAATCGGACCAAAAAAGTACTAATGATATACACATGCAAGATTTCATAGAAATCACTTCATTGATTTGTCTGTGTTCAAACAATAAATGTGTTATTGATAAGATTCTTTTTAACTTTTCTCTGAACTTCTTTTGACGTTCATGCAATGCAAGTTTGCTTAAATATTTAATTTTATGTATTAATGTATATAATAGTTCTTGAAATTTCCTTTTCGGAAAAATATATTTTGATTAAAAAATAAAATAAACTAAAATTTTTAAGAATGAGAGTGCAAAATGAATTTCAAGTACACAAAAGTGTGTACTAATTAATTTCTTTTCCCCTTGCCTCTCTTGTCTAAATAATAAGAATCTTATCAATAAGACTTGTGTCATGTGGACACGGACTGTGTTTTTTATATGGAAGCTTCAATGGCCAAATCGAATAACTGTACCAAATAGCACCTCCCAAAAAATGTCTAGACTATTTTATATGATCTTTAAGAAGCGATTGTATTCATTATTAGAGAAACTTATTAAAAAAATGTTTTGTTTGTTGTAACTTTAGCTGTTCATATGCCGACATTACATTGGTCGCTAAACCAAATCACCAGTGAACTTTAAGCAGTTTGAAAACATTCAACCTCGTATACATATTTATTCCAAAACAAACAAACACAAAATAAGAATTCTCTGGGGCATACCCTTTCATATCAAAATCGGCGTGAAAATATCTAAAACTTGCTATACCTACAAAAAAGCGTGATAATGAATACATAACTTCCCCGTTTTTTTAACTCCGTTAAAAACACACACTTTTTTTCAACTTTCGTACATACTTATGTACATGCATGAGTGATACGTGTGTATGTATTAGTAGCAACTTTATAGCTCCCAAAATATGAAACGATTTTTAAAAAATATACTTTGTGCACATACATATGTAGCAAATTATATACAAAAATGCACTTTTTAAATCAAATTAGGCCGTATAAATTGTTTCACCTATTAATTATTTTCATTTTCTTTTACTCCAATGCTCAGAGGGTGGCTCTTACACGTGCAATGCACTGTGTTGAAACTAGAAAAATAGGTTATGGTAAGGGGGATGAGCGAGTAGTGTCTGTGGACATTCAACTTGAACTTTCCGCATTGAAGGTGTCTATTTCACATACATATGTACATAAGCACGTACTGTAATGTGAGGTGCTATTCAGTGTCACAGCGACCATAAACGAATGTGCTCTTAATGAAGAACGAGTTGTTAGTAAAAAATATGTTTTGGGAAAAAATTTTATAATTTCATTCGAGAACATATTCTTCTAAGTAGACTTTGGTGTAAATAGTAAACATATCATGTTCAATCCATGCCAAGAACATCAAGAGTTTCTGATTCCTCAAGATTTATTTCAATCTTAATTACAGATGGAGCAGATCGTTCGGTCATACGTGCTGCTGTCATCTTTTATTTGAATATTCAAAACATACTTTTTTGACTTAAATATCTCCATTAATACAAGACATATGGACTTCTGTTGAACTTTAAATTATAGCTTTAAAGTCTTAGCTCTTTGTGGAAGATTGTTATTTTTTTTCCATGTAATGGATAATAGCACTGAATTCTACAATTAAATCAGAATACACAATAAAATTCATATTTGACTGCTCGAGTAAAATTTTAAACGTTCTTCTAGATCACAACCTTTAAAGTGGTTTGTGAACAGGATTGCTTTGCCAACAAAATTTTAATTTCTAACCGGTTAAATTTCAAATTAATTAACAAACACTTTGAAACTAACAAACCATTGTTAAAAATCATATGCAAAATTTGGAGTTTATGATGTACAGAAACGATTACAATTTCATAAACTTAAACTTTATAAACCATTATTATGCTCAATTGTATTCAGGAACAATTACAGTATACTCGGTACAGAGAGAATCCAGGATATGAGAGCTACTCAATCGAGGGGACAGCGAGTACTCTGTACAGGGAACCTTCGGTCTGATGACTGCTGTGCAATGTGAACCTTGAAGTTTTTGTGTTATATTGCACACAATAAAGCAAAATAAATACAAAAATTAAGTTATTCTACAGCAAAAGAAATCTGTTACTGTTTCCTTGTTTTTCGTTTTTTTGATCTATAACAAGGACTCGTTACTTCCCGTGCATTTATGATATACAGCGATTGTGTTCTTAAATACCACTAAGTTTATAGTAATAACGTGTGCTTTTGATAGTTCTCCAAGAAAATTAAAAAAAATTAGTAATTAATTTTAAATGAGAAATTATACAAGACATCGTTGAAGCTTTTATATCAAAATCATTGGCGGATATATGCGATGTGACCAAATCGACCAGTTCATGCATTAAAAATGAAGAATAGACAGAATTCTGATGCGGAGGACAAGGCATTATTCAAAGAAGCCAACACATTCCAATATATTATTTTTACATATCAAAATATTAACAAGCTTTGAGAATGGTTAAAAACGACTTTCGGGCCATTCCCAACACACTCTTCGTATTAACATAATACTTTCATACATACATACCATTTCTGATATATTCCTCGTCGTGAGTATATGCTGGATTAACTATAGCTTCGGGCGTATAGACTGTCAATAAATTACTATTGCTTATTGTTGATAAACCCTGGCGTTGAGAATGTCTAGTTAGGTCACTGTTTCGTTGGCGGTAGGCATCCACTAACTGATCTTCATTTTCTAAATCACTACTTTGAAGTTGAATCACATGAATAGGGGGTCGGCGTTGTTCTTAGAAATTAAAATTAAATTCAGCAATTACAATTAATTATTAAAATATATAATTTTTGTAAAAAAAGACCTAACGCTTGATTACAAAAATTATATATATTAAAACAAAAAAGGTCGAAAAAATAGTGTTAATTAATTAATTATTAAATACATCCAAACAAAGACGTATGTATGTAATACTATTTGTACACGTACCCGACCCAATAGCGTCTGTGTAATTATCAGCTAAACCGATATGAGGGGTTATTGATTTTTTGCACTTTAAAAACAAAACAATTAGTATCCAACCCAATATTAGGACTAAGTAAATAAGCCCCAGCATGCTCATGAATTTGGCCACTTACTATATTGTTTATTACAAAACAATAATTATGAATTTTATGTATTCCTATTAGCCAATGTACATACACGAATATGTACAGAAATATAATATTCCTGCAATTGATCGCGTTCTGCCGGGATATGACCGTAGTAACTCAGTGAGCGGGACTTCTCAACTTTGATCCAAAGGTTCAGTGATTACTGTAATTGTAGTACATACTTTGAAGAAAGAAAATCGATAAAATACTATTTACTGTCTAGTTTGGATGTGCGTGCAGATGGAACAGAAGTCCTTAGACATTACGAGTATAATAGCGTTCGTTATATTCATTTGAATAGCAAATAAGTGACCAATTGACTGAGTGAGCAGTTCAGTTTGACTAACTTTACCGAAATCATGCACGAGTATTAATACAATTACACATACATACATATTTATGAATATATTTCTGCATGGAAATGTGTACACATCCATATGTTAGTACAAGGATATAAGCTGTTGTTGCCGAATATTGCTATCGCACTTGGTCAATTTTATGTTCTGAATGTTCGAATGAGCTGAACTGAATAAGGGTGAATAGGATATAGGTTGACATTTGTTTATCAGCACAGGTTGCAGTAACTATTGTATTTTCTGTACGTTTATATATATATATATATATATGTGTACATACGTATGTAAACAAATTCACATACATACATATGTAAAATTTCTTTTGACCACAACAAAGCAATGAGTTTGAACGTTGTCTTGCCCAAATAAATTTAATATCCTCTTTTTATGACCGCTAGAGTTTCTAGGAAAACTGTTGAAGCAAAATTACGTGAAAAATTAGTTAAGGATTAATCTTGTCATTTGAACGGACTTTTTATAATGAAAGAAAACATAATTTCTTTTTCATATACGCACAGCATGGAATGCCAATATAAAAGTTATATAAAATTCTTCCAGAACGCGAACAGGCAGCGGGAAAATGAAACATTTGCTCATAGTAAAATTCTGAATTAAAAACTGGCAGCCACTTCTTTGGTAACAAATATGGAAAAACGCTAAATTAATAATGGACACTTGAATATCTACTTACGTGTAGGCATGTATTAATAATCAATACGTAAATACAAAATTAACAATTTTTCGTATAGTTTATTTCTCATATATTAGACTTGTTAAAATGTTTGAGTTAGGACACGAACCTCGATAGTTAGTTTTTTCTTATAATTTCAGATAATAATTTAAGCTGTCTAAATAAAAATGCTTTTATTTGTTTTACATATCAAAAATATGATGGAAATTATCAAAAGTGTTGTCCTTAAAAAATAGTTAAAAGGGAATTCGGCCGAGTAAGACTTAAATTTGTAATACAACAGCCGGATTGAATTGATTGCGTTAACATGGCATTTCCACTAGATTTTACTTCTAGAAAGTTTTAGTCAGTTGGAAAGGGAAGTAAAACAAAGAGAAGCGATTGCATTCATTCGCCTTTTTCTCTAACGTGTTCATCAATATAAGACCAATGCAAAAAACATTTCTTTGTATAGACGAAGATGTAAGTTCGTATTTGCGAATATTCGGATGGCATACGCGAAATTCAGGAGAATATTTTCTTCTCAAAAATTTATAAAATGTAGAGGCGTAAATAGCGCAAAAAAATAACTTGAAATAATTTTTAATAAAATACTTTATTTTGAACTTAAAATAATAATGTCGTAGTAAATTAAAAAACAAGCAAAATATAAACTTCTTTTACAACTAACTTTAAAAATGTTAAAACCTTCATTTTTCATTCGGTTTAATAATATTTGTTGGCCTGAATTATGGCATCTCTTATTTTGGAAAAAAATCATCAATATTATTGGGGCAGCTTATGCAAAGGAATATAGTTTTAATGAAATGTTAAAATTTTGGACGTAGTAGGTATGTACGTTACTTATTTCAATTACATGTGCAAATAATATATAAGTACATATGCATTTTCACACTGTACAAGAAAACTTTTCATGTCACTTTTTCGAAAAATATTTCTGTAAAAAGTCTTTGGCATGTTTATTTGCAGTTGGCACTTTTTGTTAAGTAGACTTTAACCGTTAGCTTTTAAAAGCGTTAAGCCTCGTATGATCTTTGGCTCTGCAGGAAGTCCAAATATTTTTTCTGAAGTTTTAATAATACCAGGTTTTCTGTCTTGGATGTCACAAAGCTCGATAATGTCACCTCTTTTTAGTCTTCACGCATTTCTAATAAAAGTTCACATGAGTAAAAACTAAAATATAAATCAAATCATTCCTTGTATATGGTATACGAGTACTTCCTTATGTTCTTTATCGAGGTTAATTCTTTCTCTACACATTTGTGATCTTTTGTCATTTTACTCTTAATTATTTGGTAGAGAAGTAAAGAATTAATATTTTATATCCTAAAAGTGTCGCTTATGACATTAACGTTTTTTTAAAGAAGTTTACCGAATGTACTAAACCTAAAAATAATTGAATTAAAACCTATGTAAACATTGATTTTAAGCTTCACATTTTTTTACACTCCGGAGCAAAGCGGTGATACATTAGAAGCTAAGAGATAGTGTTCAGGAGTTTTCCTAGATGTACAGCAAGCGTTTGATAAAGTATGGCATGATGGATTGTGCTTCAAGCTAAAAAGTGGCTTCCAAGGCCTTTTTATTTATTAATAAAATCTTATTTAACAGAAAGAATTTATTACGTTAAAGATAACTCTCATATTTCTCAAATGTGCCGCATAAAAGCAGTAGTCCCTCAAGGCAGTGTTCTTGGACCAGTTCTCTACACAATATTTACGTCAGATATTCCAATCAATGAAAATATTTTGATTGCAACTTATGCATATGATACAGCGGTTCTAGCATCAGATACCTACTCTAATAATGCATCGAATTCACTGCAGCAAGAATTGAATGCCATTTTTTAAGCATATGGAAAATCAAAGTCAACACTGAAAAATCATCTCATATCACTTTCATTTTACGTCGAGGTAACTCCAATGTTTGTGCGCTTATATAATAATCTAATAGACAACATGACTGCGTAAAATATTTAGGAATACATATAGATGGGAGGTTAACATGGAATCCTCATATTAATATGAAGAAACAACAATTAAATATCAGAAGTAGACTTTTAGTTGTTAGTATTGACTTCTTGGACATGGACCAAAATCGAAATTAAGTATAGAAAATAAAGTGATTTATTTTAAAACCTATTTGGACTTATGGGATACAATAACTCAAATATTGAAATATTACAAAGGTACCAGTTTAAAACTCTATGATCAATAGTAAATCCTCAAATAATACTATTCGCAATGATCTCCGCTTTCTAAATGTGAAATATAAATTAAGAAGTTTTGGCGAAACCTATTTAAAAAGTTTTTGTTTAAATATGTTGTTCTCAGTGGAGTTTAAGCCAATATTATTTTACCAAATTTAATAATTGTTCTTTAGTGTATCGATTTTTTTTAGAATATCGATTTTCATGCCAGTGCACAACTCGATCATATAGACTACCGTAAGACCCACTACAAATAAATAAATAGATTTTACACGCGTAAATGAAAGAATATCCCAAACAGTTTTCGAAAAAAACAACTTATTTAACAAGTATACGATCTAGGACAGGAGATCTCTCTCTCTCTCTTTCTTATTCCTGAAAAATTATAGAGCAATTTAAAGAAATAAAAAGTTTGTGGATATCAAAAATTTCCCCATAGTTGTATACTTGAACATTAAAATTTCCATTTTATTATAATTTTCTTTTTCTTTAACTTAATTAGGCTAATTTATAACTGTGTACTAATCCTTATTATTCTAGGTTACCTCCTAATTTTTCAATCGTTCTGTGGGCACGCGTCACATACGCTGTCTGAGTAATTTCAACTTTAAATACTATAATGTTGAGCATGCATGAGTATGTAAGCATTTACAGAAGTAAGTATGTGTACTAAATATTTGAGTATTTCTATGTATAGTAAGAAGATAAGTATGAACGTATGTATGTATGTACAAATTCTTAAGTATTATTATTGGTACAATTACGTATGTATGTACTATCACAAATTTATGATTAAGTAGATCGATGATCCTTTTGCAATTAAGCATTAATGACGAACTAGATTGATGCTCTCAGCCTTAGACATAACAAAAAGATAACAAGAACACTGATGTGCATTAACGGCTCGTCGTCACAAACTTTATGTACGAGTATAACAAACTTTAATACGTCTCTTAAGTTTTAAGAATTAAACGCCGAAATTGAATTATGGGATCCCCTTATTGACGCTTCCTTTTGTAGTTCTTCTGCACATATATATTTACAATTTGGTTAAAAATAATATTGTGTGTAAAATAAAAGTAGACAAAACGAAACGTTTTTGTTATTAAAAATAAAAAATTAGGAAAAGATGAACAGCTTTTGTTACAAAATAATATATGATCGTTTGCTTTTTTACCGAAGTTGAGTAGCGCTCAAGCCAGAGTTTTAAAGGTATGTTATGTAAATACAATACTTGCTAACTTTATGTTGTTACGAATAATAAGGCTGCATATGCTTAAAAAATTTTGAAATGAAAATAGTAATGAAATATATACCCAAAAATACATTTTGGAAAATTTTAAATTAAATAATTTTAAATAAACTTTGATTTTCCAGATCGTCAAGATGAAGCCGTTTTGAACTTCAGCAATTAATATCAAAATAATCAACCAATAGTTATCGTATTTTGTTAAAAAAGGAGTTCAGTTGGAGCGTTAAACACTTGTAGTAGCTTGTAATTTTAAATATCTACTTCGATTTTCGTAATCAGTAAAACGAGCTATATGTTCGGATGCAGCATAGCGAGTTGTGGCAGTTGGTGAGCCCGATCGCCTTCCATTGGGTACTCTATTATGATCTTCGGCAATGTTACTTGCATGGTAATAACGTAATGCACCCCATATTAAGACCAATACAGATGTCATCATAACTCCCAAGCCTATGCCCGGTAAGAAACTTTTATTTAAAGAGTTCAAAATGTACCGACTTTTTTGTGAATACGAATCCGCTATAACTCCTTCCTGGCTGGGATTTGAATTAAAGTTTTGTCCGCTGTTAGCGAAATCCATATCTAACATATTTTGATTCCGGTGCTCAGATTCGTCGGATTTATCAAATTTTGAAAAATCATCATATGGACGTCTTTTAAATAGCCTCGCTTTGGGTAGGTTGTTTGGCACGTTTATTTTCAGCTGAGTTATATTGGAGCATCCAACTGAAATATCAGATTGCGGATCGTATTCTTGAACCATTACAAGGCAAAACCGATATCTGGCAATATGAAAAGAAGTTTTAGATAAAGGATATTTTATTTTAAGTACACAGAGAGCGAACAATGTTAGTTACCTTTCTCCTATATCTAAGGAAGAACTATCCGGCACGTGCACACCTACAGTTTTCTTTCCATTAACGATTTTGCTCTCGCAATGTATCTGCAAGATCATAATAAATACATACATGTATATTAATATTAATATATGTATAAATGTGTGTGTACATTGTTCAAATATATTTACTGGGAAATTTTCAATTAGAATTTCGTTTATATTTTCTTCTTTATACACGAATATTGCATCACACATGAATTCGTTTTTGCTAAGATTTGTAATCCAAGTCAAAAATAGTCCATAATCAGCCGAAAAATAAACTTCTTGTAAAACAATCTGCAAAACAGTTAAAAGCAATCAATATTTAATGCAAATATTTATCATCATTATTGAGAACATTCTCCGAAGAAATTATTCAAAAAAATGTATTTGTTGTAGGTTTATGTTTGATATTTCTAGTTGGTATTAACCAACTCATCAGTAGACAGTATGTTTGAAAATCATTCGACAACATACATAGAGAAACTGGAGTATCACTCAAGCCCACTAGCCGTAACACTCTAAATTATAGAGGCCACACTCGGCTGCGAAGGAGAGACATGGGCTTTAGTTTAGATTTCATATTTGAAAACTTATTGTTAATTCAATTAACAAAATAAACAAAAATAGTTGAAAAAGAAATTCAATTTCGTACGTTTATATAAAAATTTCCAAACATAATAGAGAATTTAAAAAAAAAATTATTCATATTTGAAGACTACAAACCAGAAAACCTTTATACAAACAGCACATTCCATTTGCGACTACATATTTGTATAAAATTTGCGAGAAAAATGAAATATGTGCAAATCGAATAAAAGTTGTTGCTTTGAAACTCTCACATTGTATTGGGAAGTTTTTATATGAGTTCGTTGTAACTATCAACAACGAAATGACAAATATACAAATCTCTCAAGCAAACAATTTTTTTGATGTCGTTAATTGGGAATACAGAATGACAGTGATATTTGTCGTTGCGGAACATTTCGCTTAAGATGGTAGCATTAGGGTCTACTCAGAGTTCTTTGTTCCCATACAGTGAATCGACAAAATTAAGGAAACTTTTATTGAAAAATTAATTTTGAAATGCTCTTACTTGATTTCTAAATTAAGGAAAATATTAAACTTTAGGAAAATTGTTAAAAGAATTTTCTTAAGTATAAAAATTTAAAAGGCATGTATCATACCCTTCCTGAATATCACTTTTCATCAAAGTGATTTAAAATACTTGACAAGGTGTGCTGTGTACAAAATCTTTTGTACACAGTGATTTGAAACCGTTCAATTAAGCAACTGCCGATTTCAAATCACATGCTCACTTATCATTTTGAACTTAACAATAAATGGATTTCTTGTTTCTATGAACTGTTCCCATTTATTTTCATAGCAATATTATTTCTTTAACACAAAATAATCCCACATTTTGCAGTTTTTAATCATTGTAAAAAAGGTACTCAACCCAATCCCTTTATTTTGTTGTTCTTTTACTCTACCAAAGTTTTTGATGTCACCAAACATTATAAAAATTTTGTTTGGAAACAATTTTCCTTATTGCATACATACATACATACATATGTATGTACATACATATACATACATATATAATGACAAAAGCAAAAGCATTAAGTCTTAAGGGGACTTATATTTCTTCTATTACTAACCTCTTCGGAAAGATCTTTAAAGTGATGTATAGAGTGGTTCTTCCTTGACATGGCTTCTAACTGTTCTATAATATTTACGTTATCGCTTTCTACATTATCCATGTCACAATTTAACATTTCCTCTGGTACTTGAATTAAAGGTGCTCCTTCTAGTTTGGGCGGTGTAGCACACGTTATAGTAAGGAGGTCTTGCGAAACCAAATTTGTCGTTTGCAACCATTCGGCAAATTCACGAATGGTGCAGTCGCAAGACAATGGATTTTCTTGCATCGATATACTCCTCAATTCTAGCGCTCCGTCTAATGCATTTCTTGCCACAATTGAAATATCATTTCCAGATAAACGCAAGTCAACTAGAGAAGGTAAGGGTGCAATGATATCTGACGTGAGAGCTCTTAGAAAATTGTGCGTCAAATCAAGTGTAGTTAGATGAGTAAGATGCTGTAATGAAGCACCCGAAATGGCAACTATGCCATTGTAACTTAGATCCAGGGTTTTCAGCGAGTTTAAACCATAAAAGGCATGATCTTGCAAAACATCTATTTGGTTGTGACGCAAAGAAAGCGTTAAAAGTCGTGAAAAGTTTTCAAGTGCCTTGTTTTGTATGCTTTTTATAAGGTTGCGATCCAAATTTAAGCTGGCAAGATTTTTTAAATTGGGTAAAGAAAGAGTAGTTAATGGACCATTTAAGTTATTAGCGCTTATGTCAAGATCCCTGTGGAAAAATTAAAAGAATATTGAAAGGAACTTTATAAGACCTGTGCAGCAAATCGTGTAATTTCATATCACGTAATTTTTTTAACCGAACATCTCTGGCAATTAACTTATTTCTGTTTTTAATATTTATCAAATTTTTTATTCGAGATATTCTAAGCCAGCAAGAAACAATAAAATAGTAAATAGTTATTTTAATATTATTTTTAATGGTCGCAATATATTAGGCAATTACAAAGATAACAATTTGAACACAATAATGTTTAAGAAATCACTCAATTACTCGATTCACGGCTTTGGTCTCTATATCTTGTAATATATTCAAACCTTAAATTAAAACATTGGGTTAGGGCTTTTAAGCTTGTGACGTAGTCTCCTAAGCGGTTGCCTCCCAATTTAAGAACTTCCAATTTTTTAACATTGATAAATGTTCTTTGCGAAATGCTTGATAACTGATTGTTGCTGAGATCCAAATATTCCAGATTTACTAGGCTGCCCAAATCGAATGTACCTAAAGCTTTGATTTTGTTATTAGATAAATCTAATCGTTCTAGTTGAACCAATGTTGCAATAGATCTCCAAGGAACGCTGATTAGAGCATTTTCTGGCAAACCCAAAGCTAGAAGAGGTCCTTCAATTCCCAAAAATGCGGATTTATGAACACGTTTTATTTCACCAGATGAAATAATCAGACATCTCAGAGAAACTTTATCAAATATGCGAGCATCGCTGAGAAACGTTACGTTTCGTAGTGAAACATCTAACAAAGCTACAGAATAAGGTGTGATTCTCAAATGTTCAGACAGTCTCTAGTAAAAAATTTTAGGCACATTTGTGTATTTTCAATATGTGAAAAGACGTTATAAATCAAATACTCACTGTCAATCCGTGAACATCACCATTGCAACGAAGTGTATGAGGCAAGTCGCATGCACATTCTAAAGATCGAGATCCCGTTATATTCGGACATCTCCATTCGGTCGAATCATCACCTATAATGATCGAAGAAATGTCAACTGCATTCTTATGTTTCTTTTTAGGTGAAATTTTATTATAAAATTTAAAACTTTTCTTGGCGGATTCCGGAGATGACGTTGTCGTTGTAAGATTATCATATCCTTCTATTATTTGACTGTTTGTTGAATTGCCCAAATCTATTATAATAAACAAAATCACATATTGCTGAGCCAAGCACAAAACTCCAAAAAACTTTACTAGATGCTGCATTGTCATAACGCGAACAGGTATCTGAAATTAAACCAATATAAAGTTACCTTGACGCATTAAATCTTTGAATCAAGTTGCCGATACTATGGCAACAACTGTCAAAGCATAAACAAAAAGCGCTGAATTCAAATTCTGAGTTTTTGTCATATTTATTGTCACGTGCAAGAATTACAAAAATGCAATATCATATATATATATATATATATATATATATATATATATATATATATATATATATATATATATATATATATATATATGTGTGTATAGAGTACATGGTTGACCGAACTTTACTCGGAGTTCGTAAATGTTTTTTACGAGTCTATATGTCTAATATGTAAGTCACAGCAAACACTCGTAGCTATAAATAATAGAAATCTAATGGGCTTGTTTGATATGCTTATTGCAAATTTGGTAAATATGTTCATTGGTAAAAGATCGGGTTGTTTCCCAAACGCATGTTGATTTGTAGCAACATAGTGTACGTATTTCTAAATGCAACCCTTAAAACTAGGCAATGTATTCTGTTCCTGAAGGATCAGTGTTGTTGTCGATATGCAGAGATGAGCAAATTTCACATCCATTATTATTTAGATGCCTGATGTACACAAAGTAATAAAATGTATCTAAACGATATTTATAATGTATTGATGCATTGAGAACATACGTTAAGGAAGTCAGCCATCATATTGTAATAAAAAGGTAAATGTTGAACATCGAATATCCTTGGGTTATACTCAAATGAAAGTTCTTTTTTATGTAGAATAACGTGTAGTTTCCATAAACAAAATTTATATACAGTAAAACCAATTACTAAATTTGGAAACTTTTATATAAATTTTCTAGACAAGTTAACATGTTGAACTGTGCATACCGCAAAAATAATATAACTATTTTATATGAAACATAAACATACAACGGCAAAATTTTAATAAATGTAAACTAGATTGATTCGCTATCAGCTTATTGTATTATTAGAGAAGCTTGTTTAACCGCCGGACGGCGTAAATAACAAATTGAAAATATTAAATTTCATAAGATCTATATTTTTTTAGTAAATTGGAAGTTATTAGAATATACATATGTACATACATATATCAATTTTGTCCAACTTGTTGGTTATGGAGTCTATATTTTTAATATTTCAAATTAATCGCTCAATAACATTAATTTAATTTTAAAAATAAGACGCTTACGGTTGTGTTGTTCGAGACAAAGCCGCTTCTTTACTCGACCGTCAGTATCGAGCGCATTTGTTAATTTTACTGTTAAGCGTGTGATAAAATGAAATCAGTTTTACAATCAAACTTAAATGAGTTTCTTTACTTAAATTTGAGACACCATATAAGAATAACTTATATCTTTTAAAATTTGTTTTGTTTGTTGTTCCTTTCTAAACCTATTATGATTAAGTATTTTGTAACGATTATATACAATGCTGAATTCGTATATTGTACTTTACTCATAAGCATATGAAGTTGAATGTTTTCAAACCGCTTCAAGTTCACTGACGATTTGGTTTAGCGACCAATGAAATGTCTGCATATGAACAGCTAAAGCCATAACAAACAAAACATTTTTTAAAACTATAATTGTTTTAACAATTAGTTGGGGAAAATGTCCCAAAAGAATAAATTTTCAATATTAATAAATTATAACACCTACATATGAAAATGTTTGATGGAATCAAAATATTTTCATACTGGTGTAAGATTGGAAATTAAAATTTCATTTCAAATTAAAAATTTTATTTGCTAAGAGTTTATACTCTAATCTATGTATGTATATAATTTTTTTTTATCAAATTCAAAACATTTGCCGATGTCTAGGCTTGGTTTTTTTGTTGGGAGAGAACTACTATGCTTGCCCCTGGTATTTTTATTATTGTTCGTAGGCGACAATATCACTTACGAACGATACGACTTTTAGTATCAAAGTTCCTGTTCGTTAAACACCACACAATACCGCTCTGTGAATACAAACTAAAAGTTTAACACTTTTGGAAAATTGGCTATCTACACACATACATATATAAAACGATTGTGTCATATACATATGCACGCTCATATTTGTGTATATGGTTGTATCAACGTGTATGTAAGAAAGCATTCATCTATACATACATACACACGTGTGTATGCATGTATGTAAGTATATGATTTGCAAATTATGAATATAAAACTCGTACGACGATCAACTCAGCGCTCATTTAATGTATATACATATGTATGCATTTATATATTAACATACATACATACATACAAACAAAATATTCTATATAATAACAAGTGTTTTTTCTTCTTCGCAGTAAATAAGTGGTAGTAGGGCATTTCTTAAAAAAATGCATTTTCATTGTTTACAAAGTGTATTTTTCGACTTCTTATGAAATTGACAAGATCTTAAATTATTTCTACAAACCTGTGTAATTCTAACCTAGCTTTCTTATAAATATATGTCCTTATGTAGTGTTATTTCCTTAAATATAGATGAAAACATTAATTTTCTTCAAATTGTAGTTGACATGAGAGAACAAATTGTAAGTAGACGTATGTACATACATATGTATGTACATATGTAAGTAGATACTTAGGTACATACTTGGAAAGTTTGTGTAATCTTCAGCGAAGTCGACTTCTAGTGATAAACAACTTTCGTAGCTTGATTGTTCAATACACAAGTTATTGTATGAGTTGTAAGTTGTCGGATGCTTCAAATGTTGTACGAATGTTGGTAATTTCTATGCAAACTATTGCTATAACACGTGTGAATAACTTTCTTTCCTGTATACATATACATACATATGTATGTATGTATGTATGTATTTTTGTAATGACGTACTTAAGTATGTACATATAAAGACGTGGATGAGAATGCATATTTAAATAAAATGTTATATTTTTTATTATTAAGGAGTTTGTAAGTACTATGTATGTACATTAGCATAGTAGATTAATAACAATTTTGCTTTTTGTGAGCGAAGGAAGCTGAGACAAACGGCAATAAGAACAATGCAAAAAAAATTAATTTATAATCCCTGTTCAATGCGACCGATGCAGAATTGCAAAATGTGATTCAAAAGAAAAATTTTTGAAAAAAATATAAGTATATTAAATAATCAATTTGCAAAAAATACACACTTATACCTATTTATTTAAAAAATATTTATATTTATTAATTTCTTTGACCTTAAGGTATGTAATTCATTTTTATTTTAAAAAATAATAATGAAGGGCTTAGTGCAGACATATTAATTTTTATAATATAAATAGTATAGTAGTTAAGAAAACTAATAGAATTTTCGACCATTATAAATTATTCGGACAAGTTTTAAGTCTAAGTAGAATTTAAGCTTGTATAAAAAAAGAAAAAAATTCCTTTCACACCAGAAACGTTTACCTTTATTAATTTTAAATCAGTGGTCATACTGAATATTTTATTTTCTTACGATTATTTGGATTTCATTTAACTTTTTTCTTCTTTTTAAAAAACTCATTATCTTTTCATTTTCGTGCCTTCTTAGTACCCCTTTTTTCTATTACCGCCAATAAAGAAACAATATTAGTTTGTTTTGCTAAAACAACAATACAAGTTCAACCAAAATGATATGTCTGCTGTGCAATCATCTACATATCTATATATATAAAATAGGATGTGTGTATGTATGTATGTATGTATGTATGTATGTATGTAACGTAATGGCTCCAAAACGGCTGGGCCGATTTTAACGAAATTTTCAGGAAACCTTCAGAATACTCGGGCGGGTGACACTGTGAAGTCTGATTTTTTATTTTCGGTCTGTGGGCGGAGGGCGTGGCAAAATCCAATATTTCATAAAATGAGAACGGCTGGGCCGATTTTAACGAAATTTTCACGAAACCTTCAGAATACTCGGGCGGGTGACACTGTGAAGTCTGATTTTTGATTTTCGGTCTGTGGGCGGAGGGGCTTGGCAAAATCCAATAATTCATAAAATGAGAACGGCTGGGCCGATTTCTGTAAAACTTTTTGTCAGTTGTTCGTATTTTCGAGGAGAAGGTTTTTATGGAAAATCCCTCCGGAAAAGTCGGAAAATTGGAAAAATCGAAAATCGAGTTTTTGTATGAAATTTTGTTTGAAATTATTTCTTAATGGCTTTTCAAATTAAAACATAGAAAGTTTGTCTGAAGGCTTAAAATTGGGGCGAGGCGAAGTTCGCCTGGTCCGCTAGTATATATATAAAATAGGATGTGTGTATGTATGTATGTATGTAACGTAATGGCTCCAAAACGGCTGGGCCGAATTTGACGAAATTTTCAGGGAACCTTCAGAATACTCGGGCGGGTGACACTGTGAAGTCCGATTTTTTATTTTCGGTCTGTGGGCGGAGGGGCGTGGAAAAACCCAATAATTCATAAAATGAGAACGGCTTGGCCGATTTCTGTAAAACTTTTTGTCAGAAAATCCCTCCGGAAAAGTCGGAAAAATCGAAAATCGAGTTTTTGTATGAAATTTTGTTTGAAATTATTCCTTAATGGGTTTTTAAATGAAAATATAGAAAGTTTGTCTGAAGGCTTAAAATTGGGGCGAGGCGAAGTTCGCCTGGTCCGCTAGTTATTTATATATGAATACAGTGAACTCGCGAAAACGTTAACGACTCGAAAACGTGAACACTTTAATTTTTACATTGACTACTCTAAAACGTGAAAAAAGTCTGAAAGCTCTAAAACGTGAACAAAGTTTTCTGAGTTTTTTTCGTTTTATTCTTTGAATTTACCATTTCTTACCATAATGGAACAACAATTTCGACGAGAACCAGACAGAATGTGAAATTTTTGAAATTGATAATGAATCTGAAGGTGACGAAGATAGTGATTCTATTGTAGAACAGCCAGAAATCGTAATAAAACACAGGGAAGCAGTGGAAGCATTTAATAATCTTAAAATGGGCTGAAAATAAAAAGGTTGACCAAACTGAAATAAGAGTTTTTAATAATCTTAAAGAAAAGGCTGTACTAAAAATGGTAAAACAAAACACATACCAAAAGAAGATAAACGATTTCTTTGTGTAAAAACTAATAGAAAACAAAACCCGTCCCTTAAAGGGATATTAGTTTTTTTTATTTATTTACATATTTTAATCAAATTTTATTCAGTTGCTAAGAATTACATTTGTTAGTACATATGTATTTGAGTTTTTTTTTTTTTAGAAGTGAAAAAGTATAAACATTTTATTTTATTTTATTTTTGTGCGTGAAGTGAATAAATGAAAAATTTTAATTTTTTATCCAATCTTAATATCTGATATTTAATTGTTTGTTTAAAGTTATTATTTCGAGCTTAAATGTGCTTTTCTGTTCTAAAATTTTCACAATCGAAAACATGAACAAATTTGAAAACGTGAACACCCTTGGTAAAAATTAGTTCATGTTTTCGCGAGTTCACTGTATATCGGTACCAAATAGTAAGCAAATGTTTATTGTTAATTTAGTTCCTTTAAAATAATAAAGAGTACTAACCAACTCGAAAAAACATGTAAGGAAATTTTGTAAAATGCATTAAATTAAGACGGTTGTAATGAATGTAGCGCTTCAAAAACTCAAAATTTGCAAATCTGAACAAACTTCGCTATAGAATTTAGAAATTAAATCTTTTTTTAAATAATAAAACTATAACAAAAACCAGCGAAGAAATTTGAACAAATCACATCAATATGATTTATAAGTTTTGCACACATCTTGTAACAACTTCTTTGATTACTGCATTCGTACTCAGCAACTCTATGCTAAATGTGGAAAGTAAAAAGTACATGCGCTGCGAATTGTCCAGAGAATTGGTAGAGAAATACCAAATAAATAAAACATTTCTATCAAATTGTAAGTATGAAAAGGATATATCAAGAATATATACTTATATACAAAACCAAACAAAATTACTAGTTATAATAGTTCCGAAAAATTTAAAATATAAAAATATTCTGCAATTGTTATGGCAGGACTAAAATAATTTTTGGAAGTTCCAATGATTGTAAATACAGGTCTGAATATTTTTTTCTGGAAACAATTGCATGTATGGCTATATATCGAATAAAACGATTCATTTAATATTGAAAGTTTATATGAGTTTATAACAAATTGAAACTTGGAAGAATATACATACATATATATCCAGGACAAATATGTATGTACATACATACTTAGACTGGATTTGTACTATGCCTTTCGTCATGAAATTTGTCAATGCAACTTTTTTCATTCACTGATAGGAGGCATACTGAAAGAAACGGGATAACAAAACTGGCAGGATATGAAATTTCTTACATTTTTTATCCCAACTGTTTTTATCCCATTGTATTGGCAAATAGACAAGGTTTCATGCAACAAATTTTATGAAAAAATGTATAGTTTAAATACAGTCTTACATATTATTATTGCTTCTAATAGGAAACATTAATTTTTCTTATAATCAATGAAATGTTCATAAAGCACGTTTATTTAGCGTTTTGTAACACATATTAAACCATTTTAATTTTTTCTAAGTTTAAATATAATTTGAACACAGCTTTTTAGATACTAACACTGTGTAATTTTTTAAGTCGTGGCAAAATAACCATATACGGACACCACTACGTGATGAAAGACTAAAAAAAAAGACCCGTGTCTCCCAATTTTTCCCAAAGTCATGCACTTTTTTTATGGGCCGCCAAAGATTTTGGGCCTCGGTATCATTTTCGCAAAAAAGTGATCATTTTCTCGGGCTCATATCTTGCAAACCGTTCCGAATTTCGATTTACTCTCTGAGGCAAACTTGTAGCTCTTGTCATAAAGAACAAAAATTGCGAACATATAAAATCAAAAAAACTTCACCTTCCAGATAAAAATCGCAAAAAACTTAAAAAAATTCGATTTTTTTACCTTTTTCTCTCGTTCAGGTCCATAGGTAGCAAACCGTTCAAAATTCAAGGAAACAATCAACTACAAAAATTTACCTAAGATCTCAATAAACAAATTTCTACATCATATACACTGTTGTGTACGAATTATGTTGTAGTACTTTATATAACTTTCACAGCGTCACTAAGCGCTACCTAAACGGTGTTCAGAATTATTCCCAGGAAGTTTATATGTTGTAGAAATTTGTTTATTGAGATCTTAGGTAAATTTTTGTAGTTGATTGTTTCCTTGAATTTTGAACGGTTTGCTACCTATGGACCTGAACGAGAGAAAAAGGTAAAAAAATCGAATTTTTTAAAGTTTTTTGCTATTTTTATCTGGAAGGTGAAGTTTTTATTTTTTTTATTTTATATGTTCGCAATTTTTGTTCTTTATGACAAGAGCTACAAGTTTGCCTCAGAGAGTAAATCGAAATTCGGAACGGTTTGCAAGATATGAGCCCGCGAAAATTATCACTTTTTTGCGAAAATGATACCGAGGCCCCAAATCTTTGGCGGCCCATAAAAAAAGTGCATGACTTTGGGAAAAATTGGGAGACACGGTTTTTTTTTTAGTCTTTTATCACGTAGTGGTGTCCGTATACGGTTATTTTTTTTCGTGTTGCACTGTGTAATAAGCAAGATAAAAAGCTTATTAGGTTATAAGTAAAATGTGATCTGCGAAATTATTTTAACTTTTTAAAAGGAAGAGCAATACTAACATTCTTAACTTGTTAAAGGGATTTGCTTGATTGAACATGAAAGCGATAGAGATACCAAGAAGAGGACCACACTAGCCAATGGTGAAAACAAATATGGCATTTTTCAAATAAGTAGCAAGGAATGTAGTTCAGGCAACAGGCTTCAAAGTTGCGATACATCAAAATATCCCTGTTGCCAAATTAAATGCGAAAGTATGTGTTGATGATTGATTACACCACCACCTCACGAAAAAATTACTCACGAAATTAATTTTGGTTTGTATTGCTTCGATTTTTTATAACCGGATATATTTTATTTCGATTGTTTTCAAATCTTGAAGTATTTATTTTAGAAATGATATGATTATCGTTATGTATAAATCTATATTTTTATGTTTTTTACACAAGTTACTCCTTATTTGAACTTCTGATGTTTTATTATTTGTTTGCTATTAAATATGATTTGTATTAGGATTTTACAAGAAATGTTATTAAAAGTGATTTCAAATTGAAACTATTAAAGTGATACATCGATCCATGTATTGTATTTTGATATACCGAAGGAAGAACTACTAATTTATCAGTGCTGACACAGTGAATAAAAAGATATTCAAAATAAAATGAAATATTGCCAATCACATTGTAACTGGATTATCCATAATAAATTATTTTGATTTCCATGGGATTATAAAACTAATTTTACATTCTTTTTCAGCTATAATTACCGAAAAATCTGAATTTTCTAAAAACAATAATTTTGTAAAATTAAAAAAAAAAATTAAAAAATGTAAAATTATAATTTACTCTAACTACATATAAGTGTCTGAAATTACTTAATATTGAATGTTTTCAAACTGCTTAAACTTCACTGACGATTTGGTTTTAGCAACCAATGAAATGTCGGCATATGAAGAGCTAAAGCCACAACAAACAATGCATTTTGCGAAAGCTCTAATATAGTATCTGAAATTGTTACTTCATTTTATCCAAACAAAATATTAACATTATTTAATTTTATATGTATAGTTGTTGATTCAAAACAGTGTATAATGGTGTGGCGTTCGTGTATAAGGAAGTCCGCGAACCGGGAATGAAATTTTTCCTAAACAGTTTTCGAAGTTCGTTAAAGAAATCATTTTTGTAAAAAAATTTATGAAATATTTGTTCTAATACCGTTGAGACTGGAGAAGTTGTTCGTAACAAATGAAAATTCGCGATAACCGTCAACTTGTATTTGCTAATACTTGGAACAAATTTGTGTGAAAAACGTAAAAATGTAGACTTATTTGTCATTTATAGAAGTGAATAATTTTGGCAATGAATTGGTGTTCTTCTTGTACTATTATGTTGGCTTTACCAAAAGAGTTATGTGTAAATTTAAATAAAAGCAGTATTTGGTAAATTGAATTTGAAACAAATTTCACCAGAATAAATTTAATTATTAATTTGTGGAAATCTGCAAAACGGAAATCTATGTATATAAAGATGTATTAATGCATTTCTAGAAAATGTGTCTAGTAAATTTTGAAAATTCAAAATTATGTCCTTTGATTTTATCGTACAATTGTTGTATTATAAAACAGTAATTATTACTTTTTCGAATTTTTAAAGAAACTAAACAATAAAATATTTAAAATAAAATATTATACGAATATGTAATGGGTATTACCCTTTGGGAAGGTAATGTATTTCTCACAACAGATTATTCAATAGTATAGTATCTTATGAAGCAATTTGTTAGGGAAAAATTATTTTTTTTTATATGTCAGTAAAAAACAATTGGAGTTAAAGTATTTTTTTAGTCTTAATAATAGGGCATTCGATCGGTAAACCGTTGACTAATTAATTCCTACCCGATTAGCTCTTCGAATGATTTAAAATTGGCGATTATCGATTAACGATTAAATCTGTTAATTTTAATCGATTAATTGATTGAAAGTAATTTTATGTTTTCGTTTTGTAATTATTTTTTATGTGTAATTAGTCGTTTCGTCCCATGTACGTAAATGGTGCAAACTTTGTAATAAACAAAATGAGAAGCAGAAAAATTTACAAGTCTTATACATGATGTAAGACATCGTTGATCATCGTTATTAAAAATGGTAGACAAATTCGATTCATATCTTTCACAAATTCTCAAAGTTTTAGAAAACTAACTAAACTTTAAAACCTTTGGAAGTGGTTATGAGAGATATTAGTAAGGACTCTGCTACTATAATTGAAATTGAGGCAATTAGTCAATTCGATGAAAGCCAATAATACTCTTGCAAATAATTTAATTAATGCTAAAAACTTGAAAATCACAAAATAGGACTATAAATCCATAATGGAAGATTTTATGTTTTAGGAAAAACATACTAAACTGGATATTCGTTATTATGGATTGTTGTATATAGAATTGATATGGTTGTTAAGACATTTTTTTTTAATAAGACCTCAAAATAATAATTAGTTTATGTATTTTTATTTATTGAAATTACTAAAATCATGGCACATTTTTATTAGTCGGTTAACCGATTAATCCAAGATTAACTGACTATTGACAGATTAAACCAAAACCTCGATTAGACGATTAAGGGTCAGTTTTTGGGTTTAAGGTTTGAGATTAAATTAATTTTAGTCCACGTATTTATATTTTGAGTTGTCGTTTATAAACTATTATTTTCTAGTTTACGAGGATAATAATGCTGGTGGTTTAATACTACAGCTGTTGAAATATTGTAAACAGGAATTTTAAGAAAATCAAATGAAAATTAACTGCTTTACTGATGAGGAAGATTTTAGTGACTTCTTCCAAATTCCACAAATTGATACGAGTATTTGGTCGTAAATTTTCAGATTATCTAACTAAACAGTGAAACTAAGTTCAATATCGAACGTAAAAAGTGTTTCTACAACGGAAATCCGAATATTTGAATGTCCTACTTAATAATAAGACTTATTTTATTTATGCAGAAACAAAAATTCTTTAAAAATTTTATCTGTATGTAGTACGTCTAGTCATATGTTTATTTAAAGTTATACATATCTCTTTTTGTAGCTGCATCGAGGACATAAGTGTGCATATACTTAAATTGCATTATTAATATAATTTGAAATTCCAGATTTTCTTAATGACGATATTTCCGACGATGTTCAATGTGCTAAAAGAATATTTCAGCTTAAAGGTTTTCGAAACTGGAACGCGTGGAGCACATATTGCCGCAACACTCAGAATTTGCCAAATTTAAGTGTTTCTTGCAACATTAACATGATAGCACCGTTATCGCGACTTATTTCCAGCGGAAGACAATAAATTCACATTTGCATATGTACGTCAGTTGAACATATTGTATTGGAATAAAAGAAATAGCATAAAAATTAAATGTAGTTTCCATATTTTTATTATACTATTATTATAATTATATTCTTTTTGACTGTCAGCATCTGACAAATACAAGGATTGTACCATTTTGTTCGGGGTGGCTCTACAATATTAATTTAACAACTCAGAACTTTTGATTGACTACAAGACATAAGTTATTTGTTTTATTTATTTTTAATATTAAAAATATTTTTCGAGGAAGACGCCCAAAAGAGGCGTCGAAATATTGAAAATAATAAATTTCATTTTATAAAAAAAGATCTTAAGCTCGATAATTTACATAACATAGAAATAAAAACATAGCCGTATAGGTATGTATCTTATATTTGAAACTTCATAACAGTGTTTTTTACCAAAAAGAAAACTAAACGTATTTTTTACTGATTATCCAATTTACTTACTACGAATATTTAAATGTTATTTGTAGAGATGTCAAATTACTTATAAATGTTACAAATGCAATTTCAAATTATATATACTCACAGCTTAGATTACCAAGCACAGTAAAACGTACCTTCATTTATTGTAGTAAAGTGTATCGTGGTGTTTACTGGGAATCGAACCCCCCATTAGCATATCGGGGCGGACAAGTGTGAAATTCGTTAACGCATCTTGTGGTAATACATTTTTTATGTACACAGCAAATTGTTTATATTTGTAAAATGAATTCGTTGTTATATGAACGACGTTTATAGGAAAGGAAATCACTCATTCATTTTGAAATTATACATATGTGAGGATGCTCTTGGCTGAAGTAGTTAGCGTATTGACTACAAAACAGTCAACGTGAGTTCGATCCCTGTTCAGGTCAAGTCATATCAAGGTCGTAATTTTTTTCTGATGCGCATTAGTGTGGCATTGTGTTTGTGTTGAACTGTTTATGTGATGAGAGCATAGCCACTGTTCACTGAACAGTAGTACCGGCAGCAATTGATACTCTTCTATGCAAATGTACAATATACAGCGCCGAAGTAAAATTACTAATAAAAATGTCTACAACACATACATAAGTACATATAGCTTATGAAAGTTAATGGGTATACCCAACACCAGAGGCGCTGCAACTTTGCTATAACAAATTATTAACATGCACAATAGCAGAGTTGTAAAAGAAATGAGCCACTACCTACTATGTCCCCTATCACTGCGATCCATTTCACAAAGATGTAACACTTTAATTAGTATGCATTATTTGCCTAAAAATATATTTACATATGTATATACATATGTAAAATATATGCATGTATAGTTGATTCAATCAGTAATTAATTTTGATATTCTATTGGATGTTAAACTCAAATTTATTCAACATGCAACATTTTTAATCTCATCAATTCTTGATTTGATTTCCTGTCGCCAAACTTATATTTTATTGTTTGTATACGACCAACCAGATATTTTAATCCCTTATTCGTGTAATTTTTTTCCTCAAAAATATGCTAGTGATAATCCTTTAAAAAATTTGTTGCAATTATAATAACTTTAATACTCTTATTCGTAACATAATAATATTCTTATACATATATAATTATAATCAAATTTATTGCTTTGATATGTAAGATTATTTTAGTATAATATCTAAATTTTAAAATAATTGAGAAAAAGGAAATGTATTGAATGAATGTTGTTGTTTTCACTGGAGAGCAACAATAACTTGAAATATTATTATATCTAATTTGCTTATTATCCTCAATAATAGGATAGATTGTAAATAAAGATTATTAAAAAAAAAATTATTGCTAAATTATTTTTTAAGCCTGAACTTTCATTACATAGAAACAAAATAATTAAATAAATAAACAAAATTGTAAATTCGTTTAATTACATTTTTGTTCAAATTTTAAGTTTCCAAAACGCTGTTTCGCAAATTATAATAGAATGTGTGTCAAAATATTGCTTCAGTATTATTTACTTTGTATAAAGGCCCATTAATAATCTATGCAAACGAATTGATTACAACAAAGCCGAAAAAACAATTGTAAACTCGGAATATGTTTTTAATTTTTAATACTTAGAGTTTGACGATCTTCTTACCTATCAACTGGACTGATGCATAAAGCAATGGTAGAATATTAGTGAGCCTTGCGTTCTATAATACCAAATTTCTTTAAATTCTAAAGGGCGAAGTCAAGTGTTACTGTTTTCTTATTATGTTTGACTGAGAGCGGTGGCGACCGCAGCATTAAATTCTCATTTAAACGAGTAACTTATAACTTTTTTTTTTTTTTTTTTTTTTTTTCACGCTAATATATGTTTATTGTATCTTCAAATAATTGAACTAACAATAAGTGTTCAAATCTTAAATATATAAATAATTATTAGGCCCAACCAGTGTCGGACATAAACTTAGTGATAATAATTAATAATACATAAAATTCATGTTACGCACAAAAAATATTTTCAAAGAATTTCATCTGGAGAGTTGCGTATTAATGCCGTAGTGTCCCTCTTTTTTAAGCGGATGTGTCCAGGAAAGTTCAAGATGTTACGAGCAAGGGGATTAGGATGGAACTCGAGTTTTGTTAAATATTTTCCAGCATATTTTGCAATTTCAGCGGTCACAAGTGGCATATTTAAATCACGATGTAAAATAGAATTTTTCAAGTACCATGGAGCCGTAGTTATTAACCTTAATATTTTGTTTTGCATTCGTTGGATTCTCTCTACATTGGAAGCTGAAGCAGTGCCCCATAGCTGAATTCCGTAACACCATATCGGCTTCAAAAGCGACTTGTATATTAAAAGTTTACAATCTAGACTGAGGGTAGAATTTCTACCAATCAGCCAATGTATCTGGGTTAATTTAAGCTTCATTTGTGTCAGCTTAGAGTCAATGTGGTGTTTCCATGTAAGCCGTCGGTCGAGGTGAATACCAAGATATTTCACATGTGAATGTTGAGGAACAACTTGATTGTTGATTTGAATGGGGGAACAAGTATCTCTTCGTAGGGTAAATGTAACATGAACACACTTTTGTTCATTTACTTTTATTCTCCATAAGTTCAACCACAATTCCAACAGGTTAATATGTTGCTGAAGATAACGGGATGCCTCGTGAGGGTTTTCATGCATACTAAGGCAGGCTGTATCATCGGCAAATGTAGAGGTGAGGATATTACTGCTCAAAGGCATATCACAGGTATAAATCAAATACAAAACTGGCCCCAGTATACTCCCCTGAGGCACCCCAGATGAAATGGTTTCGGGCACACTCATGAAGTCTCCTTCCACGACAGTGAACTTCCGGGCAATAATGTAACTTTCCAAAAGATTTACAATGTTTATTGGTAGATATGTCTTCAATTTTAGAATTAGGCCTTCATGCCACACTTTATCAAATGCCTGAGAGACATCAATAAATAGGGAAGAACAATACTTTCTTTCTTCAAATGTTCTTCTTATGAAATGAACCAATCTATGACATTGTTCAATGGTGCTGTGCTGACTTCTAAAACCAAATTGATGGTCCGGTATGCATCCATTATCAGCTAGAATTGGGGACAATTTTGTCATGAGAAGTTTTTCAAAGAGCTTCGAAATTGTTGACAGCAAACTTATTGGCCTATATGACTCAGCCTTGGTAAGATCTTTACCCGCCTTTGGAATCATTTTGACCATGGCAAGTTTCCAGCTGTGTGGGTAATACTCCAGTCGTAAAATGCCATTAAAAATAAATAACAGGATTCTAATAGCAATACGAGGCAACTGCATCAGCATCTTGTTACTAATTCCATCAATACCCGGGGCCTTCTTAACTTATAACTGATGGCATAAACGTGAGACATTTACATACAGATTTTAGAGCGGAAGAATTATGATATGGAATGTATGTGGTTATACTGTGCATAGGATCTACGCCCGCCACGGTACACTGGTTTAATATAGTACAGAAGGTTGAACGCACTCTCTGTATAAAAGTCTATGTAAGCATTGAACAATAGGACTGTTAAGTATATAGTTACAAAACAAGTAATACATGCTATTATCTAAAATGATATTTAAAACAATATTTTTCATTGCCTGCTAAATGTTGAACACAAACGCATTGTCTATTAAATGTCGAAAATGTCGCAAACCATATTTTGTTTGCCCACACCGTTCAAAAGTTAACTGGTGATTCGATAAGTGGAACATTTGTACATAAATAAATAAACCGTTCAAAAGTTAACTGGTGATTCGATAAGTGGAACATTTGTACATAAATATAGATTGAAATATGTATAAGCAGTGTGCTAAATAATATCACCCTTCTTTCACACTTGCAGTAGTCGAATAAAAGTTGTCTGTTTATGGAAATAAATATTTCACTCGGATATTTGTCTTTAAAACACATGCAAAATGTTGAAGAATGTTATTGGTGGAAATCATTAATTCAAAAGAAAAGCAAAACTATATTCCAAAATGGATTACGCGGTTATGATGTTTTGGTTGTAAGGGCCCGGTATTTTCTAATACGATAAGCACACTAGAGACTTTCATGATGAAACGAAATAGCATTAAAGCATACCTAATATGTACATATGCTATGTATTACATATACTTATTTATTATGTATTACATATATTTAAAAAAGTACCTTTTCATAAGAGTAATATTTATATGAACATCTTACAGTTATGAATGTATGTATGTACGTACATTAAAAAACTTCCTTTTGAACCAACAACCCTCTACAAATTCATTCCTAAAGAGTACATTTGAATGTTTTTTATGTATGTATGTATGTATGTAAGTATGAATGTACTCGTATGTATAGTATTGTATGTTATTTCAAGTGCAACAAAATTTATACAAATTTGTTTGATTTGCGCTCACTTTATCTAATTATGTATGTATAAATGTATATATGAATGTATGTATGTATGTATGTATGTATGTACATATTTACTTACATATTCATACATAGTACGCATCAGTCTTTCAGCTCAAATTAAAAACCCACGCAAGTTGTTGGCTTGTTGAATTGATCGTTAATTGAGTATGTGCATACATATATGTATACAAGTATATATATATATATATATATATATATATATATATATATATATATATATATATATATATATGTATATATATATATATATATATATATATATATATATATATATATATATATATATATATATATATATATATATATATATATATATATATATATACTTTTGTGTGTTATGAATGTAACATTTAAATTAAATATGAAGGCGTGTTTGAAAAGCTAAACTATTTTCATATTAGAGACGGGATTGTGATTTTATAAATATTTTTATACTCATCTATATGCATACATATATAAAATAGGATGTGTGTATGTATGTATGTATGTATGTAACGTAATGGCTCCAAAACGGCTGGGCCGATTTTGACGAAATTTTCAGGAAACCTTCAGAATACTCGAGCGGGTGACACTGTGAAGTCCGATTTTTTATTTTCGGTCTGTGGGCGGAGGGGCGTAGCAAAATCCAATAATTCATAAAATGAGAACGGCTTAGCCGATTTCTGTAAAACTTTTTGTAAGTTGTTCGTATTTTCGAGGAGAAGGTTTTTATGGAAGAACATTGTGGAAAATCCCTCCGGAAAATTCGGAAAATTGGAAAAATCGAAAATCGAGTTTTTGTTTGAAAATTTTTTTTAAATTATTCCTTAATGGCTTTTCAAATTAAAAAATAGAAAGTTTGTCTGAAGGCTTAAAATTGGGGCGAGGCGAAGTTCGCCTGGTCCGCTAGTTACTTATACAATATAGGCTGACTTCCTAAATGTATATTTACAATGTATCAATACAGTATTAATACCAAGTTGATACATTGTGTATATGCTTTTTTAATACTTTGCATACTGTTGATTTGAAACCGTTACATCGTTTAGGAACAATTATATGCATTATATCATTCATAATATAGCGAACAATGGCAGAAGAGCGTATTTTATTGCAAAGAGAAACACGGGTATCAAAAAGGATACCAAAAACAAAGCTTTGTGCAAACAATTGATGCAGCTAAGCCTATGTACTACTTACATATATTAAAAGATTTTGATTATGCATTGTCTTTCATTTTTATAAAGATTGGAACAAGTTTTGCATATCTGGCATAAGTCTCCGTAGGAGAAGCGTTCGTAGATGCAGTACTACAAGTTTGCTTCTCTGATGAAGCGTAATAATGCATTTACAAACAGACCCACACGTTTGCATGAATTATTTTTCATCGGTCTTCTTTTTTTAATCCTGCAAAAATTCATTCATTCATTGATAAGCGAAATAAATGTAAGTCCTGCCTTTTCACGCTCCCCAATCAAAAATTAGATTTCATTTTTAACGTAATCAATGTGTTGGGAACTTTTATCAATTGATTCATCCGATTGTTTGATTTCTTAATGCTTTCAGTTTTTTTCGTGACAATACTTACATAAGTACATATGTAAGTATGTGCAGTCAGCTGTTTCACAAGGATGGTTTATATTTTCTACCTTTTCGTATGCAAACGCTTTTTATATTTTGACTTTTCACCCATTTGAAGCTGGTGCAGCTTAAAACACTGTTAATATTTATTATAATGGTACATAACTCAAAAATAATACATAAATCAAAAATTTTTGTTGTCTATATGTCTGTACAATTATATATATGTACATACATACATAAGTATATATAAATGTATATAGGGTATTTCATTAAGCGTTTCCAATCTTTAAATTGAAATAAACAAACTGTGTATAAGATATATTTGAATTTTTTATTCATTTGAAAGGCCTATTATTGCCATTATTTATGAAATATAATATTGAGGAAATATCTGGTGCATAAATCAGGATAAATTTTACCGATGGTATGGATTATGTTGTCTTTGAGGGCCGCTGTGGCATGAACTGTATGGCACGAAGCACCGTCCTGCTGAAACTACATATCTTTTGTGTCCATATTATCCAATTCAGGTCAAAAGATTTGATAATCATCGACATATAGGGTCGGCGTTGACGATGATGGCTTGACCAGATTCTTTCTCAAAGAAATATGGACCAATGATACTGCCATCCCAATACCCATACCAATCCACAGTAATTTTTTCAGGATGCGTTGGAATGTACGTCACTCAGCGAAGCTGCGACGGATATTTGCACGATGTTACATTTCAATGGGATTAATACCCCTTTCAAAAATGTCGATGATATCTTACACATACTTCGTTTTATTCAAATTGATAGGAAGCTGATACTGAAAGACCTAATAAATTTATAAAATTAGGGCCCGGTGACAGAGAAATTCTCGCATCAAAAACAATCCGTTTGTTAAAAAATTATTCATAAAACAAACTAAAATAAATCAGTGCAACAAAAGATATAAAATATATATGTTTTTTTTTTCCTTACTCAGCTTATTTACCACAGGATGAGAATAATTTTTTTCGATCACATCAGTTACAGAAACGAAACACAGATCGTAATTTTGTAAATATGTTTTTTTATTGGGATATTTTAAAGTTATAAAATTTTATTTTGCTCTGGGTTTCAAAATGTGATCTACTATACGTCCGACAATTAACTGCTGATTATCCAGCTTAGGAGTATAGATTTAAGTACATTTGTGCATGTATGTATACGGACACATGTGCACCAACCTATAAATTAAAAAAAATTGAAAAGTTCAAAAAATTATCAAAACATAAAAACCACACCAAATTTGAAAAATAATTTTCTTATCACAATTGTACTTTGTATAATTTCTCAAGGAAAATCTTAAAAGTTTCTTCACAATTGTTTATTTCATATTCGTATAGCACATACATATGTACTGACTAGACTAGTAGGTAGTGTACTAGACTCGTAGTACGGAGGTCCCAGGTTCGAATCCTGCCGCAGAACTGTGGCAGGTTGTGTTTGATACTTAAAGGAAGCGCATAACAAGCCTTCACTAGCTTAAGGTATGTCGTATGACATGGGCTATCACACCCCCCCAATCAACCTAACCTCTAACCTAAGCTAACCTACATACATATGTACATAATTATGTATGATATGTACAAAATGCAACACGAGCTCATGGAATAAAATTAGTTTTGTAATATTTTCATAACCATTATCCCTATTGAAACAACATCAAACATAGAAAAAATTCTCCACCAGTTTTACAAAAAATCAAAGAAACAAGTAAAATATGTATGTGTATTTTTTTATTTCTATTATCTTTCCAATAAGAAAAATTTATTAAATGCTAATTTTATACTTATAATCGTATAATTATACATACGATTATAATCGTATGTATGTATGCGATACTCTTAACTGAAGATTTTTCATATAAATACATCGTTTTCTTATTGGGACAGAAAGAAAAATTCAATCTTATTTCTATAAATGTAATTTACTGAATGGTCACTGATGCTGCTGATATTTTTGCAAACGCTATAAGCAGCTTTGTTAAAAATAAAGATCCTTAATTATTGTTTCATTCATTTTTTTTTTTTTTTTGAAATGAGAAATTTTAGATTTTATTCGAAAATTTTCCAACTCTGTTAAGTATGTACATACATACATATGTATGTATGTACATAAATGTATTCATTAATATGGATAAACAATTTTTAATAACAATGAAATGAGTTTCTGATTTCCGCTAAAACAAACAAAATAAGCCCACAACTTTAAAACTGTTTTCAGTTTTAGCAATTAGCTAAAGAAAAGCGTGGGAGTCGATTTCATTTAAAGCTGAGTAGGTAGTTTTCAATGTAAAGAAATAAAAATAAATAAATACATATATGTATGTATAAATAGAGAACGACATATGACTACACAAAAATAAATCAACAGAGACAATTTTATGCCGATGTATACGAATCTTTAAGTCTGTCTGGACTTAATAAGAAGAACGAAATATCTACTAATTATATTATATTTATAATCGTTTTAATAAGATTGATGGTTCCAAAATGAAGTTGCTGACTGTTGCAGATTCGACAATATCAGAATAGTTTTAATTCTACGTGAAATTTATTTTCGATTTTTTGTAAATTAATATTTTTGTAATTAATATTATTGTAATTAATATTTTTTCTTGATATTGATCCAAAGGAGTTTATTTTTATACACTTTTTTCTACGTGGTAAATATTTTTTCCTTTTAATATTTATTTTTAAACGAATTCACAGCACTAACATTTATGTCAATACACACTCCTTGAATGAACATTTATTTTTATTTCAAATCACAAAACTTTTTTAGCGTGCCAAGTTGTAAGATCAAATTCTGTTCCCCAACTGTATCGTAAAATTTTTTGTGATCAACCTACAAGCGATGACTTCGAATTAGTCAATTCAACCAACATGTTGTGTGTAAAACCTACATAAAATGAGTTAGTTTACGATCAAAACACCTTTCACACAAACAGCGTTACCATATACATACTCGTATGTACAGGTAAGGCTCAGTATAACGAATGATATGATTTAAGACATCTTCGTTAAATCCAAAAATTTTGTATATTGAGAAGATTAAAAAAAACCATTATTATCATTATCTTTAATATCTTTTATTAAGTTAACAAATCAAGTAGTAATTTCAAGTTGTTTTATATGCATACACAAATAGCTGTATACATATTATATGCATATTAAAAATTAGTTTGATTTGGAAAATTGTTGTTGGTGTTTTCTAAATGGCATATAATATTTATTTGCATTGTCTTCAGAGTGCATATTGACGATTTATGTATTCCATACTTTAAAGAAATTTCTCAAATGCCAATCATCCAAAATGTTTACTTTTTTTATTCAGTTAAACTCCTCTGGTTTCCCATTGCTCCTTTTAGACACTTTCCGGTTAAAATTTATTAAAAAGAATTTCAAATCATTTGTTTAACTTATAAAAATAAATTATAAACTAATCGTAATGGTATTGCAACCGTTTTTACTTCTTTTACATACATTCTTTGCTGTTTTCGTCAAGATTAATGTTTTCTGGACGTACACATTATTGGTTATACTTTGGTTTTGCTTTTTCTTTTTCTTTTGTTTTTTTTTTCTTTTGCATTCGCTACACCGAGTGCACATTCCTAATGAGTTGATTTTCACCGTTCGTTAAAGCGGGATTCGTTATACCGTGCTTTGTCTGTATATGTACACGTATGTTTATGTATGTATAACTTTTATTTTAAAATTTTTATAAAAAAAACTTTTTCTCTACGAGAAAATTATAAAAAAAATAAAACATAAATGAAGATTTGTAGTCATTTTTATTAAAACTTGAAAAATGTATTATTAAATATTTTATTATTCAATATTATATATTAAAAAATAATTATAAAATTGTTATCGTGCGGTTGTCTTCTATTGTTTTTTATTTTTCTGGTTTTTCTTATTACGAGTAATAAAAGTTCCAAGTTCTCAAGAAACGGTTTTTCTTTATTCTGTGTTAACGAGTGTGTTTCGTATCGTTGTTATAATTTTTATATAGCCCTAGGAAAGAATGGCTCCGGGCCCGCCGGACAAGCACAATAGATTCAGTATTCTGGGAATTCCTTACAAAATTCTCCCAAGAGACCTAGATCAGAACAATTTCCATGCTTACCAACCGTAAACAACAATAACAAAATCTCGCCGAAATATGTATTAATATCATCCACGGATACAAACAAACAAATATCCAAGCTAAGCCCTTTCGCTATTAAGAAGGGAATTGAAAGCATCATCAATGAAATAGATTCCATAGCATTGCTTCTGGATGGAAGTCTTTTGGTTCTTGCCCGCAGTGCACGTATAGCTGACAAATTAATAAAATCAAAATCATTAGCAAACTTATGTCTAATATCGTGCAAACTACATGACTGTTAAAGGAATAATTTTTGCACCGTGCTTAATTCACGTCCCAGAAGACGAAATCATTCATGAGATGAAAGATCAAGGAGTAACCGGTGTCTTAAAATTTACCCAACCTAGCGAAGATGGTAATTTTCGTACACTAACTGACAAGATGATACTTACATTAGATCTCTACCGCTTACCTACAATAGTAGACGTTACATGGTACAAATGCAAGGTAGATCATTATATACCCAATCCAATGCGCTGCAAAAACTGCCAGCGACTTGAACATACAAAAAACCGCTGTAAGGGTAATACAACTTGTCCCGTATGTAGCCTACCGCCACATAAGCCAGAAAAATGCACTCTCATATTTTGCACCAACTGCTCCGGAGAACATTCATCAGTAGGTAATAATTGTCCTCGATATACTTACTTATACAAATGAATGAGATTTAAAAAATTAAAGCCGTGAACCATTGCAGTATGGAAGAAGACCGACGTAAATACAGTGAAAGTACCCCGACACGTACAAATATACTGTAATACTGTAAATGCTGTAGCCGCCAAAGTTAAATTACAGATGCAAAGGCTCTTGGCGAGGCTCGTATACAAATACGATTTTCGCTTGCAACCTCTCCAGCTGTTACTATAACAAGCTCAGTACAACAGCTACATACTTTTACGAATTTTACATCAAGTTTCACACTAAATACACTTTTAACTATGGAATTTGTCCTGCTGCAATGAAATATACCCGGATTTAAAAACAATTACCCTGAGCTCCAGTTCATATCCCTGCAGGAAACGCACTGCGCTCACAATTTTATACCAATCCCCCCAAAGAACTAAAGCGCTTACTTCACCAACCTGACTCAAAACACCACTTCGAAGCAAGGCACGGGAATATTTATTAAGTCAGATATTTCCCACAGACAAATACATATCAACTATGAATATCAAATAATCGCCATAGAAATAAACCTAGTTATAAAATTCACTATCCTATCTATATATATCCCACCCACTCAAAACATCTCTGCTCGAGAGCTGTCTAATATTATATCTTCCCTTAACACCCATCTAGTAGTTGTGGGCGACTTCAACGGATGGAATACCATCTGGGGTTCCACATCAATAACAGCAGAGGAATAATCCTTGAGAACGTAATAGTTTGGGGCGGGGTCGTGTGTGCATGGACTTACACGGAAGTGATCATTTCCCAATTATTATATCAATGAAGATCTCAAACAAAAATATTGCATCGGAAACAAAAATATTAGTTCATCTAGCTGACTGGCCTAATTTCTCTAATAGAGTAAACACTGAAATACCCAAACGACAGCTATCTTCATTAAGCAACAAGGATGCGGCCACCATAACCAAATCAATACGCACAGCAGCAAACCTCCATATTCCTCAAACCAAATGCAACACCAATTCAGGTCGGGCTTATATCCCCTGGTGGAGTCCTTCACTTACAAGTCTTCGAAACCAAAAAATGAAAAAGTGGCAACAATTCAAAATCTCTACCATCCAAGAAAACTTAATAGCTTACAAAAAACTAAATGCCAAGTTCAGATACGAAATAAAGAGTGCTAAACATCTTTGCTTCGAAAAATTTACAAAAACATTTAACCGAGACACGTCAACATCGGTAATATGGAACAGAATTGACAAAATCTCAAGAAAATTTTGTAGCACAAATATAAAGGTCATTAATATCCAAAACGATTCCCTAACCCATCCGTCAAAAATAACTCACCATTTTGGAAGTGTATAGTACAAATATGCATCAGACGAAAATTTCCCAACTCCATTCAAAACTGCGAAAAAATTACCATGCTGGAGTTAAGTAACTGCCTGAGAAAAGCTAAAGGTTCGTCGCCTGGATTTGACCGCATCTCATATCATATGATCAAGACTCTCACATATCAGAGTAAAACAAAATTGCTGGAAATTTACAACACCATATTCAACAGTGGAGTGATACCTCACTCTTCGAAAATCGCTACTGTAATTCCAATCCCGAAGAACAAAAACGGAGCTAATGTAGAAGATTATCGTCCAATATCTTTGCTATCCTGTCTGACTAAAATCATCGAACGAATAATAGCATCCAGATTATCCTGGTTTATGACAAAGAAAAAACTGATTGCGCATGAACAGGTCGCTTTTAAAGCCAACAAAGGGTGCGGCGATGCATTACTACATATGGACTATTATGTAACTAAGGCACTGTAACCATTCAATCAATTGATTTCGAGAAAGCTTTTGATAGAATCGACCCTCACGTCATTCTACGCATTTTAAAATCCTGGTCAGTTGGTCCAAAAACAATAAAATTTGTGAAATGTTTTTTATCAAATAGACAATTCAGAGTTAAAATCAATGGAAGAATCTCAAGGATCTTCGAACATCAACACATTGGGCTACCTTACGAAAACCCTGTTCTTGAGCAAAATTGACTACGGCTTGTTCATTTATGGCAATAGCAGCAGGACTAACATAAACATCATCAAACCTATATATAACCAAGCCGCAAGGGCATGTGTCTACGCCTTAAGAACAACTCCGATAGATAATATACTCAAGGAACCCGGTCTACCGTCCATAGACCTGTGTATTTTTCACTCTAGGGTTAGAATTCTGCTGAAACTGCTTAGTAGCACCAATTCTGTCTGCTTCTATAACCGCCAAACGCAAAAAACGTGTTGAATCTGCAATTGCCGCGTCACTAGCCTTATCAAATCAATTAAATATACCATTGACCACATCCAAAAATAGAATAACAACATCCCAATGTCGGGATTCCACGTTATGCTATCAGAACTAAAAACAGGTCTTAAAAAGCGGCTGGTCATTTATTTACACGGACGGCACTAAATCAAAAACCCACGTACCAGCTTACGCCGTAGACGAAGCAGGAAAAAGTTTATCACTTGGAACACTATATGAACAATATTGCATATGAATTACATCAAATACATAATCATAGTAGGCTAAGAATGTTTTTATACAAACCAACACAACAAACAATTTACTCAACGTGAGTCTATTTTATTTTTTCTCTCAACACCCATACAATTAAACGCCCGTTGGTCGGTAATTATTGAATATCCTAAATAATGAATTTCAATATTAAGTATTTAGAATAAAGATTTTATTTTTCATTTTTTGCCTAACTGAATACAATGAAATTCTCATATTGTATTTGATTTATGTGGCATAAACATCTGAGGTTGAATGTTTTCAAACTACTTAAACTTCACTGACGATTTGGTTTTAGCAACCAATGAAATGTCGGCATATGAAGAGCTAAAGCCACAACAAACTTTTGATTTTTTCTATGCATTTTGCAAAAGCTCTAATTGTTTTCTAACGATTAGTCGGGGAGAATATCCCAAATAATGAATTTCAATATTAAGAATAATAATAATATTATATATTATTAGAGTATGTAAAGAACGTAAAAACTAAACGAATAAACAAATTTTAAACTATACATATGTATATCAAAAACTGCAATTAAAAAGAACGTTACTTTTATTTATAAAAGGGAAAGCTTCAAAATGGTAAAGCAGAAAAAGAAGGTTGTCAGAATCTGTCTAGTGGTCAAATTTTGGTATATTTCATAATTTTAGGGAACTACAAATTTTATTCGGTGATAGTGGCTGTTCTTATTTATTACGGTTATTGGGAATTTCATATGGAATTTATTAATAAACTTTTCCAACTATTTTCATGAGCATATATGAAATTGACATCAGCGGGGATTACTAATTTCGAAGGTGGCCTCATTCCATACTTCGCGAGGTATGTCAATAAAAAGTTGTTTTTAAATATGGTAGATTGGGATTTTTCGAAACTTTTTTGGAAACTGAGCGGTTCTCACAAGCAATATTTTTTGTTGTTTTTATTTTCTCTGTATTCACTAAAAAAAGTTTCATAAAATTTAATAAAGAAACTTAATTAAGAGTTCTTTTTCTGCTCTTTTAAAAAAGTATTCTATTATCTTAATAATTATAAACATATGTTTATAAATACATACATACACACATATGTACATATTTAGTTGTATATGTTATATATACGTTTGAATTTATGTATATACAGTCAATTTCGGTTAAGCGAAAACAGAGAGCTAGGAGGATTATTTTTCGCTTACGGAAGATTTTAAATTATCGAGAATACGGATTAGTGAAAAGTATTTCGTTTAATCGAACTACCCATTTTTAAAATTGTTTCTTGACACAAACATAGAAAATATGATAGATACTGAAAATAATAGATATTTTTTGTAAGTAAGATTTGTATTTGTGGGACACTGTTAAAGTCAGGAAAGTGAAGAAAATTGCATCCGTTTTTATTGAATTTTTTCGATTTCAAGATATTTATATGATATTTTTTGTGGCTAAACGAATAGAGGTATCACATTGATTTTTTTTAGCTGAAATATTTCATCAGAAGCTATTTTCAATATTTAAAAAGAAAAAATTATCTCAAATATTTATTTTAAAAATATTAATTATAAAAAAAACTATATATATATATATATATATATATATATATATATATATATATATATATATATATATATATATATATATATATATATATATATATATATATATATATATATATATATATATATATATATATATATATATATATATATATATATATATATATATATATATATATATATATATATATATATATATATATATATATATATATATATATATATATATATATATATATATATATATATATATATATATATATATATATATATATATATATATATATATATATATATATATATATATATATATATGTATATATATATATATATATATATATATATATATATATATATATATATATATATATATATATATATATATATATATATATATATATATATATATATATATATATATATATATATATATATATATATATATATATATATATATATATATATATATATATATATATATATATATATATATATATATATATATATATATATATATATATATATATATATATATATATATATATATATATATATATATATATATATATATATATATATATATATATATATATATATATATATATATATATATATATATATATACTTTATGAATTGCGAGTATTATTTTGGCACTTGAGGTTCTCATATATTCCTTCACAGTCGAGTTCAAATAAGCGCACGCCGCGCCGTTTAATTGAAAAATTCGTTAAACTGAAATCGAATACTCTTAATTATTATTTTTAATTAATTTCAAAGCAAGTTCGTTTTATCGAAAACCCGCCGTTTGTTAAAAGTTTGACACTTCCTGTCTGTAACTTAGTGTCCGCGCTCTAGTAAGAACATAATTATTTAAATGAAATTTAATTACCAATGTTTATCGAAGTTGTGAAGTTTGTTGTTTATCAATATATGTATGTATTTTAATAATAAAAATTAGATCCTTTTAAAGGCAATTACTGAACAAGTGTGTGTGTATGTACATATGTACTCGTACAAGGCAAATTGCAAAAATAAATGTATAAATTATTTATAAAAATATTTAAAAATATATATACATATACATATATAAATACACTTACCGTACTCCAAAATTCTATCATCTCATTCGGTATTCAGCTAGTATAGACGGTAATATAGTACATCTCCATTGACCATAGTAATATTTTGTTGATAAGATTCTATTTATTGTTTTTTCGGTCTGCTTTTTTCCAGCTGTCCTCGATGAGCCAGAAAAATGTGTTATGAAGAATAAATTTGTTATTAAGAATAAATTTGTGTAGTGATTTCTTTGGATTGCTTAGTAACAAAGATGTACATATTTTAAACTGTCTAAATCTTGTTGTAGAACATATTAGTAATACTAGAAGAGGCGTTCGGTGGTTCCTTAATGATGCATATTTGATTTTCATATTGGACTTATTTGTTGCTTGCGTAGTCTTCTTCAAATTGTTTTTGGGTGAATTTACTTCCTATGGGAGTGCATATTTGCGTTTGAATTAAATGTTTTTGGACAGTGAGGGCAATTGTAAAGAATTTCTCGAGTGTGTGTAGTCATGTGTTCTTTCAATGATATTCGTTTCTCAAAAGTTTTGTAACAAACGTTACATTCATGACTAATATCCGTTCCGTGAGCATATGGCTTAACATCGCACTGCGGCTGAGAGATATCTTTTGACATAAGTCACAAACACGAGGTTCCTTTGCTACTTTATGTTTCCTTTGGTGCCTCTTCAGTCCTCTTTTATCTTTGTACCAAAATACGCATAGTTTACATTGCACTTTCGGCATTGCAACACCTTGGTGTCTCTGGAAAGCAGCTGTTCCTCGTATGTATTTTGCACATATATCACACATTGTATCTGGGTAACAATCTTGAATCTTGTGTTCCGTTAACTTCTTTGCCGTTTTGAATCTAGTGAAATGTATGCTTTATTATTTGTTAATTCAGGATTACATTTGAAACTACCTTCTACTGAAATTTTTGCACTTGGGTACGAAATCTCGATGAGAAATGATATATGTTGTTCCAACAGGCATTTTCTTACAATTTCTGGGCACTGAGTACATATGTGAATTTTATATTCGTCTTTTTGATGTTTTACCAAAAAATGATTTTGTTTGGATTGACGATCAGAAAATGTGAAATCACATTCTTGACACCAAAAAGTAAAGTGATTTTTTCTCTCCAAATAACTCGTATGGAAGATTGATATGTGGCATATCCAATCCATAAGACAAAAAATACCAAGTTATTTTTGCGCGGTTAGTTTTCTTTTCTACCAAAAAAGTGGTATAGTTTTTAATTGAAAGATCGCTGAAGAAACGAACGAATATTTTCCTCAAAGTGCCCCGCCTGTGAGCAGCTTCTGTCGCACATATCTACCCTTTTTGTAATAGATCCAATGAGGTATTGTTAATAATTTTAATCAGAAGATATTTTTATGTTATAACATATTTTATATAAAACTGCTGAGCCCACCTTATGCCTAACGTAAAGGAGTTACAAGATTTCCTATGGGCAAAAGTAAGGAAACTTGGACTCCCCTAAAACAAAACGCCAATGCATGTATGCATATATTTTTAATGGAATCCTTGAATAGAATCAGTTTTTAGAGCTTTGTTATTTTTTTTTGTTGTGCAGTGTTTTCAAAGAATTGTTGTTTGGTGTGGGTTATGCAGCCTACTTATATGCTTACATTTTAGCGCTAATACCAATTAATCGCTCCTGCCTTAACCATCATCTAAAATATCATATGATAATTACAGAAGTATAATTAATAGCAGTATATTATATATATATATATATATATATATATATATATATATATATATATATATATATATATATATATGCTTACATTTTAGCGCTAATACCAATTAATCGCTCCTGCCTTAACCATCATCTAAAGTATCATATGATAATTACAGAAGTATAATTAATAGCAGTATATTATATATATATATATATATATATATATATATATATATATATATATATATATATATATATATATATAATTTAAATGTATGTATGTAATTGATATGAATCTTTATATTTTTTTTATAACCTTAATACAAAATTAGTCTCCCTTTGGGTGATAATGGAATGTTTTAGTTGAATTTTTTTTATAAAGTCGGTAGCAAGATGATATTGCCTACAAAATGACATGGCCGACAAAAGTCCGGACACGACTCATATTTTTTAACACAGTTACAAAATTTCCTGATGCAAATCTATTAAAGGTATATTTTTATTTCATGAATTTTAGTAAATTGATCTATGTCACTCTAAATGAACTACGAGTAACTCAAGGATTGCAACTCTTGATTATTATTTTAGATATTTTATGAATGTTTTTTTACTATACGTTATAAACTTTTCATATACATACTTATGTATGTATGTGTATGTAATAATAACAAAAACTTTTTAAATTCGGATTTTTGATATTGCTAGCCAAAAGGCCACAATCTTTATTTAAGGCCACGGGTTAAAATCTCATCAGACTCCATTAGAGAATATTGTTATTTATTTTTAATTTTTAATGAATAGAAAAGGAAAGTAATTTTAACTACTACCTGGGGGAATATGCGCCACTTTTCGCCATCATATTATTTTAGCTATGAACGAAGTTTATATACTTCGCAAAAGTGTCAGCTAATTGGGTAGAAATATGCAGGACAAAGTCAACAATGTTCCAATGTAGCTTTAAACTATTAAATTAATTTTTTTTGGTGGATTTTTAAATTTGTGATATAAAAGCAAAATTCCAAAAAAAGAAAAATTCACTGCATTATATTAGTATTAGAATTTTGTCATGTCAGCTTATTCATCATTATTATTAATTATTATAAAGGGATTTGCAATAAGTGCTCGTGAATATTGTTAGTTCATTTTAAATCATACACTGATGTCAAACCAATGTCCAATTTTAAAACTCTATCAAATGAGTGCTTGATTGTGCAGAGGTAATGATTGATTAGATTAGATAAGTTTAGTAGTATTAAATCATGTGGAACGCGGTCAAAGGCTTTAGCAAAATCTGTGTAAATAGAATCAATTTGAGCACCACTTTCAAAGTGGGATATACATAATTTTGTAAAAACTGCTAAATTCGTAATAGTAGATCTGCCTGGAATAAAAACACGCTGAGGAGTAAAATATCTTTTCAAATTAAAAAATATTTTGTCATACACGATATGCTCAAAAACTTTAGCAATATTTGTTAATTTAGCAATTGGTCTATAGTTTTTAATGAAAGAATAAATATAATTTTTAATGGTAGTGACAAAGAAAAAGCTAACTTTTTTAAAGAAATGCAGAAATTCCATCAATATCACATTTATATGAATTCAAAATTTTAAAAATTCCAGTGCGAACATCTTCCGAGACCTGAAAGGAACCAAAGTCAAAAAATGTTACAACATTATCGATATTAAAGTCCGTATGATAATGTTCACTGCTAAAATTGCTTTGAAAATTTTTTGCAAATAAATCAAGTGAACCCCTTCAGTGTGTCGGAACGCATGTCATCATATTGCATTATAACCAGAATTGATGATTTATTTTTTTGCAGTTTACGTAACTCCAAAAACATTTAGGATTAAATTTAATGGAATTGTTTATATGCAAAATATATTAATTGTATAGAAACTTATTTAAAAAATTAAATTCTCTTTCAAGATAATTTCGTTTGTCTCATTCGGTATTGGATACTCTAAATTTTTTATAGAACTTATTTCTAAGATTTTTCAACTGTTTTAACCCTTTGGTGTACCAAGGTAGTTTATAAACATTAGTTTTGTATAATGGGATATTTTCACGAAAAATATTTAAAATATTACGTAAGAAATTATCATAGCAAATGGAAACAATAGATTTATCTAACACACTAGACCAATCTACACTTTCAATAATAGAACTTAAAGTGCGATCCAATGAAGTTATAATGAACATCATTCTTTGTAAAATTCTTGGCATATTCATAAAACTCAATTACTAATTCTAATGCATTATGATGCATATTAGAAAGTGAAATTGGAAAATGATATTTATTAATACTATATTTTAAGTCAGAAATAACGAAGATTAAATCAATCAGTTTATTGAGACTATTAAATAATGTGTTAATCTGAATTAAGTTAATACTATAAATAGAATCAATAAAACTAATTTCAAAAGACTTATTTAAATTACTAGGAAGATATAGACCTGAATTTGGTATTACAGACCAAATAACTTCACTCAGTTTATACATAAGTAACAGTAGCAATTTTAATTTTTTAATTATTTTTTTATTAAGAGACATTTAAAGTTAATAATTTAATTATGTAACATTTTTAAATTTAATATATATTTTATTTAATCACAGCAGTCTTTTTTAATGTCTTAAAATTTAATACACATTTGGTACATACATATGTATATTTGTACATATGTTAGTATATTATAGCTATGAAATTGGTTACCATGCATATTTAAATTTACGCAGAGGGGCATGAACAATTAAAGAACTTAAGAATACTGAAAATTAAACTTTGTAATTTATATATATATATATATATATATATATATATATATATATATATATATACTTAAGTTTTTCTTAATTTTCATTATTTTTTAATAAAAAATAGGCTTAACTAAAAATATATTCCTAAATATGAGTTACAATACATGCTTAGATTATAGTACACAAGTGTGTATAGATGTACTTATGTAAGTTTGGAATGACATGAATATTATAGAAAAGTTCTGCTCGAGCTACTTATATTTCAGTTAACAGATAGGTTCGAAAGTTTCGGTTGATAGGTTCTGGTTTGGGTCAAAAAAGTTGATATTAGGCTCGATTAATCGCCGTCTAGATGACTAATTTTAGTTTCTGCAATTTTTTTTAATCTCTTTGGATATTTTGATCATGTTCTCACGATTAAATTCTGGTTTTGCAATTTTAGTAGAGATAGAGTCAGTGCCCATTTACACAAGCAATTTTGTTTCAGCAATTCTTGCGTTTGTAGTAGAGAGGGAAGAGACGAACATAAAGGGACACAAAATTGTGTATAATTGCGGTCCTTTTTTGATTTCCATATGAAAAACACATAAGTATTTAATTGTGTGGATACGAATGCAATTTCAAGAGAACTTAAAAAATTTCATACATACCTATATATATATTATATATATATATATATATATATATATATATATATATATATATATATATATATATATATATATATATATTATATATATATATATATATATATATATATATATATATATATGTATATATATATATATATATATATATATATATATATATATATGTATATATATATATATATATATATATATATATATATATATATATATATATATATATGTATATATATATATATATATATATATATATATATATATATATATATATATATATGTATATATATATATATATATATATATATATATATATATATATATATATATATATATATATATGTATATATATATATATATATACATATATATATATATATATATATATATAATATATATATATATATATATATACATATATATATATATATATATATATATATATATATATATATATATATATACAGTGACCTCTCGGTCATGTGAACTTCCAATATAAAGAACTATCCAGTAATGTGAACACCTATTTTTTTATATGGACGCTCTAAATAGTGAACAAAGTTTAATGGCTCTAAATAGTGAACAAAAATTTTTGCAATTTTTGTTTGTTTTCTAATTTTGGAAATCCCCCGATTGAATAAAAAACTGTAAACTATTGTACTTGCACACTTTGAGTTTTGTTGTGTTTCGTCACGCATAGAAACCTGTGTATTTATATTCCTGTGTATTTACAAAGATGTCTAAGAATAACAGAAAGTTTTTATCCATTAGTGAGAAATATGAAATTCTTCAACTTTTGGAAAAAGGATCAAGTATTACAGTGTTAAATATAATGTTGGGAAATATGCCATTTGTTCGATGCACAATAAGAATAATAAAAATTATAAGTGTGTTAAAAATACGTATTATAGACCAGTGAAACGTAAACCTACGTATTTCAGAGCTTCCAATGATGGATAAATCTCTATACAAGTGGTTTCTTAACATGAGAAGTAACAACCTTCCAATAAGTGGATTGATGCTGAAAGAAAAAGCGAAACAGCTTCATTCTAATTTTAATAAAAATGAACACGACTTCAATGCCAGCTAATGGTGGAAATCGTTAGGTTTGCAATAAATTACATTTTATGTTAAAAATTCCAAGAGCTTCAATATTTTGTAACCAAAAAACAATATAACACCACAAATTTTTACAATCGAAAATGTGAACAAATTCGATAATGTGAACTACCTTGGTTTTTATTAGTTCACATTATCGCGAGTTCACTGTATATATATATATTGTGGTTTTAGCTGTTCATATGCCGACATTTCATTGGTCAGCAAACAAATCAAATAAAATATGAGATCTATCCATCCTATTTGATTATTACAAAATACATACAACAAAATATTTGTAAAATGATGTTAGATGTTGCAATAAGTTCCAATTTTCTCCGATGCGTTCCACTACATAATCATAGTAGGCTTAGAATGCTTTTGTGCAATAAAACAATAAACCCAACAAACAATTAAACTCTAATTGTTTAAACGATTAATTGGGGAAAATATTCCAAATTATAAATATAAATATTAAATATTGAATATAATATGTTTAGTGTCAAGTCTATTTCGGTTGCATAAATAAGTTAAGTGATAAATTAATATTGCGAAATAATTAATATTTTTCATTGAATGTAATTAAAAAATGCATGTTTTCAAACATTCTTGAGAATCTGCATGCGTGAATCTTTTTGTACTTAGTTCTTACAAGGTAAAAATACAGTAATTTCGATTTGAAAATTACAAGCCAATGTTATGTTACCGCGTAGGTAGCGACATGTATGTATTATCATTATTATTATTATCTATTTCTGGATTAAATAGATAACGAAAGGATTTAAAATATGCCTCTGTGTGAAAGAAATAATATAATAATACTATATCCTTACCAAAAGTCGAGAAAATTCCAACAAAACAGTTAAAGCAATCTACAGAGTTTTAAATAGCAACCAAGGACTGAGTTGATTTGCTATACACTAGTAACGTTTTAATAATTTGAATAACTAGTATTTTATAATTTAATATGTATACAAATATTACACTACCAACAAACAGATTGCAGGGCAGTATCAAGAGAACTTAAAAAATTTCATACATACCTATATATATATTATACATATATATATATATATATATATATATATATATATATATATATATATATATATATATATATATATATATATATATATATTATATATATATATATATATATATATATATATATGTATATATATATATATATATATATATATATATATATATATATATATGTATATATATATATATATATATATATATATATATATATATATGTATATATATATATATATATATATATATATATATATATACATATATATATATATATATATATATATATAATATATATATATATATATATATATATATATATATATATATATATATATATATATATATATATATATATATATATATATATATATATATATATATATATATATATATATATATATATATATATACAGTGACCTCTCGGTCATGTGAACTTCCAATATAATGAACTATCCAGTAATGTGAACACCTATTTTTTATATGGACGCTCTAAATAGTGAACAAAGTTTAATGGCTCTAAATAGTGAACAAAAATTTTTGCAATTTTTGTTTGTTTTCTAATTTTGGAAATCCCCCGATTGAATAAAAAACTGTAAACTATTGTACTTGCACACTTTGAGTTTTGTTGTGTTTCGTCACGCATAGAAACCTGTGTATTTATATTCCTGTGTATTTACAAAGATGTCTAAGAATAACAGAAAGTTTTTATCCATTAGTGAGAAATATGAAATTCTTCAACTTTTGGAAAAAGGATCAAGTATTACAGTGTTAAATATAATGTTGGGAAATATACCATTTGTTCGATGCACAATAAGAATAATAAAAATTATAAGTGTGTTAAAAATACGTATTATAGACCAGTGAAACGTAAACCTACGTATTTCAGAGCTTCCAATGATGGATAAATCTCTATACAAGTGGTTTCTCAACATGAGAAGTAACAACCTTCCAATAAGTGGATTGATGCTGAAAGAAAAAGCGAAACAGCTTCATTCTAATTTTAATAAAAATGAACACGACTTCAATGCCAGCTAATGGTGGCTCCAAAAATTTAATATAAAACGTGAACTTAAAATTTAAGAAATCGTTAAGTTTGCAATAAATTACATTTTATGTTAAAAATTCCAAGAGCTTCAATATTTTGTAACCAAAAAACAATATAACACCACAAATTTTTACAATCGAAAATGTGAACAAATTCGATAATGTGAACTACCTTGGTTTTTATTAGTTCACATTATCGCGAGTTCACTGTATATATATATATATTGTGGTTTTAGCTGTTCATATGCCGACATTTCATTGGTCAGCAAACAAATCAAATAAAATATGAGATCTATCCATCCTATTTGATTATTACAAAATACATACAACAAAATATTTGTAAAATGATGTTAGATGTTGCAATAAGTTCCAATTTTCTCCGATGCGTTCCACTACATAATCATAGTAGGCTTAGAATGCTTTTGTGCAATAAAACAATAAACCCAACAAACAATTAAACTCTAATTGTTTAAACGATTAATTGGGGAAAATATTCCAAATTATAAATATAAATATTAAATATTGAATATAATATGTTTAGTGTCAAGTCTATTTCGGTTGCATAAATAAGTTAAGTGATAAATTAATATTGCGAAATAATTAATATTTTTCATTGAATGTAATTAAAAAATGCATGTTTTCAAACATTCTTGAGAATCTGCATGCGTGAATCTTTTTGTACTTAGTTCTTACAAGGTAAAAATACAGTAATTTCGATTTGAAAATTACAAGCCAATGTTATGTTACCGCGTAGGTAGCGACATGTATGTATTATCATTATTATTATTATCTATTTCTGGATTAAATAGATAACGAAAGGATTTAAAATATGCCTCTGTGTGAAAGAAATAATATAATAATACTATATCCTTACCAAAAGTCGAGAAAATTCCAACAAAACAGTTAAAGCAATCTACAGAGTTTTAAATAGCAACCAAGGACTGAGTTGATTTGCTATATACAATAGTAACGTTTTAATAATTTGAATAACTAGTATTTTATAATTTAATATGTATACAAATATTACACTACCAACAAACAGATTGCAGGGCAGTATCATTCACTGCCCATTACAAATCTATCAGGCTATTTTAAAATCTCTGCATCTACTTCTTGAGCTAAAATTAACATTCCTCAAGCATTAGCCCGCATTCGGATGTCTGCAGAACTTGGCAACCAATTATAATCATCAAATCAGGAATAGTAAACAATAAGGACGTAAATTCACTACATGGCAATCTCACTACTTCCTAAAACTGGTGGGATGACTTGATTAGATATTTTAGAATCAATGACACCTTACGTTTAACAGATTACAAATACAACAGTTTCGAAAATGAAAAAGTGTGACTGAGAGTGTTAGATGACAGAAAAATTGCCAAACCGCATTGCCAATAAATTTGAATGCAACGATTTTATGAAGTTTATCAAGACACACTAAAATATTCCTCGGAGACAACCTATGAAAAGCTTTACTTCTATATAAAATTGTTTTACTCTCTATAATGCAAATGAATTGATACTCTGTCAACATTACTAAGGCAGGAATGGGTAAATTGAACATTTTACCCAACGTCCATCTACGAAAAGCCTTGTGACATTATCCTCCAATATAATTTGAAACAAAAAATTGATTAAAATTCCCACATCGTTTTTATTCCTTGAGGAATAATTTTACGATTTTACAAAAACTATTCTACAGATTACCATTTTATAACCGATTTTGTTCACTTAATTAAAGCGACTTTGTAAATAATAACGTAGCAAATATTTTGGTACCTTTTTATCCTATGGAACATCCAAATAATTATATTCTAGGAGTACAAGTAATCCTCAAACAAAAAACAAAAGTAAATAAAAAATATATAAATATACAGTAGCGAACGGCATACGTTTGTAACTATGGTTGACTTTATAAACGCAGTGACAATGTTGTGTGTTCGTTATTTGCAGTGTAACCCTATTCAATGAGCAATATTTGACAAATTTGTGCAATATTTTCTCATACACTTCTCCTTTGTATATATGAAACAAGTAGATGTTTTGTAAATATAATGGTCACATATAAAAGTCTGTAAAAACGTAACAACACGTCTGGTGAAAATTCTACTAATTGCGAATTTTTCGAGATCTTAGACTAAGGCTCGAAGGTTTACTTAATGGAAGACTTAACAAACGATGGCCATTGACGGCCTGTAATAGAAACAAACGACAAAGGAATTATCCGTTCATAAACGCCCGAAAATACAACTGCTTTGATGTATGATTTAAATTTGCTATTGAAAATATATATTAGATAAATAAAAATTTAATAAGTTTACTTGTCTAAACTTTTTTAGACATGACGGTCAATATTAGGAGAAGCAAACAAAGATATGTATGTACGTACGTCATATAATTATAAATTACAATACCTAAACCGCCACTTGTTGCATAGTAAGTTGGCTAATTAGCTGCTGGCATAATTTTCCATATTCAAATTGATCTCCCGATATGCGTCGTAATTTTATACCTCGGCCAGTAGTCTGATTGTCTCTACTACGACCTTCACAAACTTGCACTTCAATTTGCAAACCTCCAGAGTATTGCAGACTTAGATTTGTAGCCGTTGGCGAAGTTGAAATATCCATAGAATAAAGAGAAGAATCAGTGGATGCTCTACCCAATTTAGTATCTGTCAAGTTGCTTGTGACGATACCTGATGATGTTGATGTTGTAATACAATCATTTGTAGTGTTAATAGTAAGCCCTTTTGGTGGCATGGTTGATTCAATAGTTTGTCTCACAATTTGTAATATACGTGTTGTATCTAGATTTAAGCATTCATGTGGTAATGGAACTTCGTAGCACATTTCTTCTGACATTCGATTGGAATCACACATTGAATCGGGTGTCAAATGACCTTCTGTGTGATCCCCTGTTTCCGAATGTGTATCGGACTTAAAACCCGATGAAGCCGATGGTTCTTGACATGGCGAGAGATTGTTAGAATCAACGCTCAAGGAGTCGTCTGAAAACCCTAAGGATTTATCGCTACCTCTTCTATCACTTGCCTTATTTGGACAGGTCGCTGACTGAGAAATAGTAATAATGATATCCGATTCTAAGCTAGGCTTCCGTCCAATACCTCTTGTTATAGAGGGCATTTCACTGTTTGGTTCCGTTATAATTAAACTTTGTAATGACATTAATGGCACAGCGTTGTTATCCGATGATTCGCAATCGCTATCACGACTGTTTTCAGATGAAAGCGCAACTAAAGTTATTTCACTTCCTTGTACATCAGTAAGGCATATTTGAGGATGTGACAGTTGCTGGCTAGGAGAAGTTACGTCATCCCCCATGCATGCAGCTGAAGTAATGCCACCAGTACAACCGGCATAAGGGGTTCCAGTGGATATTGTATGACACAATTGTCCATTAGCATTTTCTTCTTGAATTATACACAAATTTGGGGACGTTGGTGGAGTAGAGACTAACCTAACTGGTTGGATAGGAGATAAATTTAGTGGCTTTAATTCATAGTATTGCGAAGATGAAGTTAACCAATTTTGTGGAGTTAAAGAACTCTGAGACGTATCAGAATCTTCAGTAGTGCAGACATCCATTGATAAATCTAAAGGCTGATTTCCAGTTTCACATGCTGCTGAAGTTCCTCGCGTTATCGAACCCCTGCCGCCAGTTGTAAGAAATGATATTCCTTTAGTAATTTGATGTAAGGGGGAAGATCCGCCGACTCCTTGACTATTATTGTTACAACCATAAAACAAAGACGTATTTGGCACATAAGGATTAGGAGAAGTTGTTCCACTGAAGCTGTTATATAAAGGTGACTGACATCCAGAACCGCTGCTTGCATGTGTGATATTATTTAACCCAGCTTGTTGTGTACAGCCCACACCAATTAACTGTTTCGAATGAAAGCCTCTTATTTCATCACCTTGCCAAATTGAAGCATTTTGTGTTATATTCCGTAAATGCACTAAGGGTCCACTTTCACTGTTAGACTGACCTATTCCACTCATTTGTAAACAACTAGAATTTGCAGAACTAGGCAGAGACAAGGGTGAAACGTTAAGCTGTAAAGAAGATCCTTCATGATCTATATGATTTCCACTACTGCCAGCCGAATTGTGTGCAAGCAATCCCAAATGTCCTGCTAAATCCATTGGCACCTTTCTAGTTAATAATATTTTGTTTACTGAATCCATACTAATTCGCTGATCTTTAACTAATTGGTCCAATAGAGGTATAATTGATTTCAAGGCTTCTTCTGGTACTTCTATGTCATGACAAGAGGATAAAGCAGCTCCACCAATACGACGGAAAATATGAGCACTAGATGGTTTCCCATGAATAGGGGATCCTGATAAATATTTCAAACTTATATTTCCTATCTACAATGTAAAACTATTTTGTTTATTACCAGGTAAACTGATCGAATTTTCCAAAAAGGCTGGATTTGGTGCTAACAAAAAATTCCTTTGTGCTATACCCTTTTGCAAATACTGACATTCTTGTAACGGTCCTTGGAATTGCGTCTTAGATCCCTCTGAAGCTCTTCGCACGGGACTGTAACGACCTGTATAATTATATAAAAGAACATTACAATCATAACATAGTTGTTAATTTTTTTTTAAATCTTTTTATTTAGTATCCACGGAGAAAGCCTGTGGCGTAAGTTGAAATGGATAAAGTGTATAAATATCATCTAACAAAATTCAATATAAAAGCATATAAAATTAAAAAATAAAACACTTACCAATTTCTTGAACTGGTGGCAATTTACAAGCTTTGCCATATATTCTTCTACTTATGTATGAATTGGCTGTAGAGGTGGCAGAAGATGCCAAAGGTAATGACACAGTTGACATATTACATATTGTGGATGAACCAGCTATAGGGTATGAACAACTACCATTTGCTGGAGAATTAGAAAATGTGCCGCCTGCATAAGAATGACCACCACTGGATTTTGTAGGTGATTGCATTAAGCTATTAGAGTTATTGTTTTGTAGCTTTAAAGCTGGCGGCAAATAATTTCGATTCATACGGGATTCAACCTCACGTATAAGTTCAGGACTTATAACTTATAATATAATTTTGCATTACATATTTAATGCCAATGTGTTTAGTTCAGCCGAAGATTATTTATTCATTGTATTTTTTCGTTTTTAACATTTGCATAATTTCAAATTACGATTGTAAATAAAAAAAATAATAATTAAATTAAAATGAAATAATAAAAGTAATAAAATAATAGAAATACATATATAAATAAATATAGAAAATAAATTAAAATTAAGATTTCAGTAGTTCTCAAAAAAAAAATTAAATATATATGTATATATATATATATATATATATATATATATATATATATATATATATATATATATATATATATATATATATATATATATATATATATATATATATATATATATATATATATATATATATATATATATATATATATATATATACATATATATATATATATATATATATATATATATATATATATATATATATATATATATATATATATATATATATATATATATATATATATATTAATTAGTTATTCGTATGTTTTCCTGCTTCCGTTACTTTTTGAATTTATATGAAATCAATATGTCAAAATTTTATGTTCTCGTTTTCACATTTGGTGCAAAATAATTAAGCTTTCATTTTTCAAAACAGCAAAAAACACGCAGTTTTACACTTGCAACATCATTGCGTTTACGCAATGCTAAACATGGTATAGCTTCTATTTGAAATGAGCCTTGCGTCTTCAGAAAGCGGTATGAATTTTTAAGTTTCAAAAGCTACTTTCAATACTTTTCTTTTATAAACTTTTTTACATTTAATAATATATTGGAAAAATAACATATCAAGACCATTTTCTGTTTCCGTTTTAGTTGTTGTTTTTTTTAGCAAATATAATAGTTCATTACGTAACTAAATGAAAATTATATTTTTGTAAAAAAGTAATGTAAGTAACTTGCTTGCACTTAATTTTCAATATTAAATACAAAACATTATCGGTTGCAAAGAGAAAAGAATGAAGAAAAAATAAAAATATTAAGATTTTCCTTAGACGGATCTTGCTTAGATTGGTATAGTTCTATGCTGATAAAACTAACATTAAATTCAGAGTGGATAGAGTAAAAAATAAATTTTGTAAAACGTGCGCTGATAAGGGATCGAGTCCAGTGAAATATGCAATATCTTTTAAGTATAATAGTGAAACAATAGTGGACTACGCGCTCACAAAAAAATCGTTTGGAAATAAATAAATCCATAAATACAACAACTCTAATTGATTTAATTGCAACAGAATTACCGGATTTGGTAACAGACAGAATAAATCGGACAGACTTTTCAATCAATTAAAAAGCCTGGAGCATTCAATGAAAAGCAACAACATCGAAAAGAATAAGAGTATGTACGTAGGTTTCAAAGAACACCGTTCAAATTATATGAAAGAATGGGAAAGAAGTTTCTTTATCATTCAGAACAATCATGCTGGTTCAGAGTAAATGAGAAAAGTATAAAAAAAGAATGAAATAAAGTATGTACGTAAATCTGAGATAGAATAAAAGTCAAACTATTGCTGGAAAGCACAATAGAAACGGTTAGAATATATGATTCTGGTTCCAACGTTTCTTTTATAAGTTCAAAACTTTTAAAGTTAAAAAATTAAAAAAAAAATTGCACATAGTACAAATCTGTAGACAATTAATGGTGGGAAAAAAACAAAAGGATCGGTGAAAATCGGTAAAAATAAAGATATTCAAAATAGAGGACAAGTAGATTTATTTGTCATAGATGAAAAAAAGTTAGTAAGTATGATATTTTGATTGGACTGAACATGATAAAAGCATTTAAATTACATCAAAATGAAAATCTAAAAATAACGAAATAATTTCTTGAACTGATGTAAACAATAATTTTAAATATGAGAAAAATATTATAGGTACAGTTAAAAATTATCAACGAAATAAAAATTAATGTACAATGTCGAGAGAATATAAAGTAAATTTCAATGAATATAGAAACGTGAAAAAATTTTAAATTTATATACCATGAGCTTAAATAAGTATAATCTATCCAAGATATGCAAACTTATCGACAAAACAATTTTTGCGGAAGATAAATTTGATACACAGGTACAGTGAGCGATTATGAAGCACATATTGATCTGATCGTAGATAAATACTGTAGTAAGAGACCAACAAATGTTCGATAGAGGACAGAAAAGAGGTAGAAAAATAGGTATAAAAACTACTAAAGAAAAATCTAATTGAGGAGTCCATTTGCGGTCCCAGTAACTTTAGTCTATGAGAAAGAAGACGGTAAGAAAACGGATTTTGCACAGATTGCAGAGAATTGAATAAAATTGTAGTTCCTCAGTCACAACCATTTCTCCTAACTGAACACCTTGTGGATAAAACAAGAAATTGTAAATTTTTCTAACACTCGATACAAACTCGGCTTTTGGGCGATTCTTTAAAAAATTTAAGATAGGAAAAAAACTGGATTTGTAACCCAAGATGGTCATTTTAATGAACATGCCCCCTTTTGGCTTAAAGACATATCCAGCCATTTTCAAGGAATGTTGAGGAATATTATAAGGAAGCACAAACTGACAATATTCGCAGTCAACTATATATACGACATTTTATTTTTTTTTTCTCTCAAATACGTCAGAAGAATATATAAAGGCACTTGGAGAGGTTAATTAATGAAGTACTGACAGAACGCTTCAGGCTGAAGTTATTAAAGTGTAAGTTTGCGGCAAATTCGGTGCAATATTTAAGGCACATTATAGAAAATAACTCGATACTGTAATTGCGATAAGAAATTTTCCAATTCCGAACACTCAAAAACCGGTTCGGCAGCTTTTAGGGAAAATTAAGTTTTACAATAATATATAGGGAAAATTTCAATACTTTTAGATTCACTGCACTTATTAAGAAAAGGAACAACGTTTATTTGGTCCAAAGAGTGTGATGACTCATTCGAATGTGTAAAACGATTACTTTGTTCAAAACCCGTTTTATTAATTTTCGACTAAAACTTACCAATATATGTTTACAAAGATGCAAGCATTGAAGGAGTCGAACAATTTTAAAGCAACCACAGGAAAATGGTGAAATCAAAAACTTAAATCAGAAGAAGAAAGCTATTTATTTATAACGTTTATCGATGGAGGAAGCTAATAATAATATAGACTTTTGGGAACAAAATTTGCAGTCTTTTGTGATCATGAAACGCCGAAAAGCATGAATATCAAATCTAGAACTGATGAAGAATTAGGAGATCTAACGCATTACTTATCTCAATATGATTTTGATATAAAATATGCCCCAGGAAAACAAACTTAGCAGCTGATTGTCTATGTAGAAGCTCGGTGTAGGAACCATATGGAAATGATGACGAACTGCTTAAAGAAGTAAATTTTATAGGGCTAAAAGAAATTTTAATAGACCAGAAGGAAAATATAAAACTGAATGCTAATAAAGACAAATTAATACTGAAAGAAATTATATACTGTAAAATTCAGATCAAAAGAAAAAATCATCTTATCCGAAAAATTTAGCAATGAATATATTAAAAGCTATTTATTAAACACTATTGTCATATAGGAATAAAACAAACACACAACAAAATTAGTCTTTGTACTCAGAAAAAAAATTTAACTCCTAATATTAAAAAAGTTTGTAGAAACTGCGAAACATGTATTATGAATAAGTCGAGAGGGAAACACAAAATTGGCCTATTGTTACACATAGGCCCGGCTGAAAACTTCTTTGAAATAGTTTCCACAGATATTATTGGGACCTTTGGAGGTTCGAGATCCACAAAAAAAAATATTTAAATTTTCTGGTTGACAATTTCACAAGATATGCATATATCCAAGCATTAAAAACAGACCGCAAAGGATTTCATAAAAAAGTAATTACATTAAATTTATTAAAAAAAAAAAAAAATACTATACTTTAGTTTTAAAGTCGAATTAGTTAAAAAAATAATTTAAGACTAACAAGCAACACAATCGTGTTCACCAACCAATTTGTAGTTCATGATATAGAAAAGCGATTGCAATTTAATTCGAGTGGTCAAATATGTAAATCACTATCTATTATTTTGAATTAAAATAGTTTATTTTTAGTTATAAGTATCTAGTATGTACATAATTCTATGCAACCACAATATTCTTCTAATTCGAATGAAAAGGAGTATTTGCACATTATTAACACATATTTTTAGTTTGTTCCTTAGTAGTCCTTATTATTTTGATTCAATGGTATAATTTAGAGATATTTTGTATCATATGAAAACTAACTAAATACGACTGCAAAGTTTTAATTTAGGGTGCATTATGAACGCCTATATGCTACAAGTATATTTAAGTTAAAACATTATATCTGAAAATATCAAATCAACATACATACATAGGTTTGTGTTCGTTCTAAAACTTTCATACAATAAATTTTTGTAATATAATTTCGTTTAAAAATGGTTTATAAAGCTGTTTTGTTTTATCTATATGGCTGTAAAAGTTTAAATGAAACATTTCAAAATTCATTCTTATTGTAAAGTTACTTAAAAAAGTTAACTTAGTTGAGTTACTAGAGCATACTTCAAACATTATTCATAATCACAATTATCACACTTAACAAATTTTATCAAAAAATACCAAAAATAATTAGTTGTTTTATTAGTTTTTAAATCAGATAGAATTATTTACTGCATAAAACATGTATTACGAATATTAAGTTACATTCTTAAATTTGCCAGGATTCAAAATATTTAATTGCAAAAAGGATTATGCTTGTTACTAGAGCATAATTAAAACATTATTGATAATCACAATTATCATACTTAACAAATTTTACCAAAGAACACCAAAAAAAAAAAATTAATTCATTAGTTTTGAAATCAGATAGAATTATTTACTGCATAAAACATGTATTACGAATATTAAGTTACATTCTTAAATTTGCAAGGATTCAAAATATTTCATTTCAAAAAGGACTATGCTTGCGCAAAATCAGCTTGAGCCATCTTTGTCAAGAGCACTTTTAATGCCTCGTTATTTCCTTTGAAACGGCGAACGTATATATATATATATATATATATATATATATATATATATATATATATATATATATATATATATATATATATATATATATATATATATATATATATATATATATATATATATATATATATATAACATACGTAAAGGCCATGAAGCCGAAGACGATCCAGAAAAATTTAATAAAAAGATCTCAAAATGTAATATTACCGATATTAGAAACAAAATATAAATTTTTTTATCGAAAACTTTATCATGAAATGAATACTGACGACAGAAGGTTAATTTTATTAAGGTATTTAGATACTGTACTTATTAAATCAAATGAAAATATTAACTACTTTGAAATTATTTCCGAATTTAATAGTTTAATAAGCGAATGTAATAGAATTCAGATAATTAGAAAGTAGAACAAATGAGAAGAGCTGTGTTTAAATTGTTAAAATATCTGATACAAAAACGCCTCGTACAAAATAGGTAATTTCATTAACTGTTACGATAAATTATATCTAAGAAGCACAGTAGTGCTTTCAGTGAACAGATCTTTTCAAAATTGGCTTTAGTAAAAATTTAAGTTAAAACACTTAAAGTTGACACTTACGAATCTATGATGTCAGCTCTAAATTTGTTTCAAAATGTTTTACATAATTGCAGAAAAGTAATAAAATCTAATAAATAAACCAAAACTTGTTGCATTTTTATTGTTCTTAAGTGTTAACCTATTTTTTCTTGAACCCCCTTTTAGAGTGCATTTTTTTTTTTTTAAATTTAAATAACCCTTTCGTGCCTCTTTCGTGCTCCTTTTAAAAAATTTCTTTTCTGATGTGGCAGGGATGGCAAAGCTGGTGAGTTCTAACGAATAATTATTAAAAATATGCCAAATGTTTTCTCATTACTTAATCATGTGTAAAAATATGTTCTTTTAGATTTCACTACCTTATTTTTTATATATGTTTTAGACTTGAAAACATTTTGATTGTTCTTTTATATACTGTATGAAAAGATAAAACAGCTTTATAAACCATTACTTAACAATATAGATAGAGTACTGATTATTAGTGACATAGAGTTTAATAATAATAAGAGGAATATTAGGAACATTTTGTCGGACAATGATTTTCATGATAATAATTCATATTTAATTGGACAATACAGAGGACATAGAACAACTGATATTGACACTGTGACTGAACCTAGGATTTAAAAGTCTGACTTACGATCCAATAGTATCTGCGAATTATGATATTAATAATTACAGGATGTCTAAGACATAACTAAAGGTACAGTTAGACGGATTTAATATTATATAAAGGATACCATGTAAAGGTAATGATGATGAAGGATGTAATAAAGTATATATAAGTAGCACTAAAAACAAAGTAAGACTAGATTAGCCGGACATATCAAATGTATAAGTATATATCTTCTTAAAGAATTTGTCATCACATTGTGCAAACTTCAATCATTCACCAGATTTTTAAAAAATACCTCGATTTTGAATATAGAAACATACTGTAAAAACATTTTATGTTAGAAATGCTACATATGTACATATACATATGTAAAATAATAATGCGCAGTACTGAGCTAAAATCGACAATTTCAATGAGCGCTCACTTCGCTCAGTTTACATACCAAAGAATCATGTTAATAAACTAGATAAGAAGATACCATCTTTATAAAACTTTCAGATATAAAATCATTAAGACTGCACTATATATGCCAGTAAATTTTTTAATTTATTTTAAATGTCTATATTTCATTATTTTTCTTCGATAAAGTTAGGTTAGCTGTAGTTTAGGTTAGGTTCAAACAGGCAGCTTTCGCTAACTTGGGTTCATCTTGTTAAAATGTATTAAACACTCGCTGATAGGAAACTGACTACATATACACAAATATTGCACATCTGTTAACCGGATAGTAGTGGTACAGTCTCAGCATCCTAATTTAGAATACATAGAATAAAACATGATCTGACAGTTGTATGGAAGCAGAAATAGCCATTCAATAAGAAAATTTACAGGAGCAAAACCTTAAAACCTAAATTTATAATTAAAACTTAATAAAAATTATCACATTACCAACACACAAAAAAATTCATCTCTATTTTAAATGTCTATATTTCATTATTTTTCTTCGATAAAGTTAGGTTAGCTGTAGTTTAGGTTAGGTTCAAACAGGCAGCTTTCGCTAACTTGGGTTCATCTTGTTAAAATGTATTAAACACTCGCTGATAGGAAACTGACTACATATACACAAATATTGCACATCTGTTAACCGGATAGTAGTGGTACAGTCTCAGCATCCTAATTTAGAATACATAGAATAAAACATGATCTGACAGTTGTATGGAAGCAGAAATAGCCATTCAATAAGAAAATTTACAGGAGCAAAACCTTAAAACCTAAATTTATAATTAAAACTTAATAAAAATTATCACATTACCAACACACAAAAAAATTCATCTCTAATAAAGAAAGAAAACTAACTAACTTAGCCTGACAAAGAAATTATTCATTAGAAAATATAATACTGTTTGAATTTAAAAGCAGTCGAACGAAAGAAAATTAGATTAGTTTTATACTTCCTTATAAAGCCATTTTGAAATAATCGCCTTTCATCAATATATGTACCTTGTTAAATAATTACGGATACTATGATTTATTCCAATAGTAATCAAAATTATTTCATGTAGCTATGATGTCATAATTTCATATCATTGAACAAGAATGCTTATATGATGTTATGTTTAGAAAAATATCAATGGCATTCACATACAGGAGTAAAGTGATATGGTGCGCATGAATAATATGTAATTAATGTAACATATTATATGTACAAAATTCGTTTTACAGAAATTGTAAACTTCACTATTACTAAAGACTGAACAGTATTTCATAAACATTACAAATGAAAAGAAGCTGTCGGCAAATACTAAGATTTATACTTTTTTTTAATTTTCCTATATGATGTAAAGTGAACATGAAATGATGAAAAACAGAAATGTTATGCACAATTTGTGATTGAAAGCAATAACAAATATTTGCATCTTCTAAGAATAGTTACAAATAATCTCCTGTTATCTTTGCGCCTAGTAGTATCTACGCGTGTATCATTTCTTATTTTTACTCTTATATTTTCGACATAACAAACGATTTTTGAAAGATTAATTGTTAACAAAGTTATGAAAAATACACTTCTCAAGTTTATTTATTTGTTATACATTTTACGAGATAACGGTAGTAAAGCGCGGGCGAAGCCCAAATTCATCCAAAATCTCATCTGTTCCGAAAATATCCAGAGACAACGACGCCGCCTCAGCTAATCGTCAAAACCGGTTTAAAATATTACAAGATGACAGCGATAAACCCGAAGAATCTTCGAAAAAAACTTCAAAACCACCACCAATCTATCTGAGACAAAAAAACTCGAACACACTTATTAAGAAACTAATCTCGGCCATTGGTGAAAAGTCATTTCACATTGTTCCAATAAAACGTGGTAACATTGATGAAACAAAAGTTCAAATATATGATAAAAAAGACTTCCGCAAAATGGTTAACGAATTCGAAAAAAATAAAACAAGTTTCTACACATTCCAGCTTAAGAGTGCTAAAGGCCTACAGATCGTATTGAAAGGCATAGATTCTTATGTAGTTCCTGAGGAAATTAAAGATGCTCTCACCCTCCAGGGATTTAAGGTAAAGAATGTCTCTAACATAATAAACAGGGAGAAGATCCCCCAACCCTTATTTCGCGTTGAATTGGAGCCGAATGATATAAAATTGAAGAAAAATGAGACCCATCCAATTTATAATTTAAAATATCTGTTATACCGGAAAATTACAGTCGAAGAACCACACAAGCGCTCAGGACCCGTACAGTGCCATAATTGTCAAGAATATGGCCATACGAAAACTTATTGCAAATTACCGTCTGTTTGTGTTGTGTGCGGTGAATTACACAACACTGCTATTTGCAATAAGTCGAAGGACCAGAAGGAAAAAAAGTGCAGTAATTGTGGAGGTAATCACACTGCTAACTACAGAGGATGTCCTGTATTCTCTTTTGTGAAACAAGCTATGACCCAAAAGCCTAAAGTAACTCCAGCTCAAGCAGGAAATACGTACTCCGCTACTCATCCCCTAATGGCCCAACCAATCACTTCACATGTATCGTATGCTGACGCTGTGAAGATCAACTCTATTCCCGTTCAAAAAGTGTCACCACCAAACAATACAACAAACGCAAATGCAAGCTTTAATTTCAATCGCCTTGAAGCTACTATTGATAATCTGGTGCAAACTATAAGCAACTTTACGACAAATATGACTAGCATGATGCAAGAAATGCTGCGAATGCAGAACACTCTGCTTCTAGCATTAGTTAACAAGCCATGAACACGTTAAAGTTATGTTTCTGGAACGCTAACGGCATTCGCCAACATAGAAACGAACTAGAGCACTTCCTCACGGTGAAGAATATTGATGTAATGTTGGTATCTGAGACTCATTTGACTTCGAGAAGCCTTTTTAAAATGAGTGGCTACACCTTATATGATACAAAGGACCCGAGAGGAAGAGCATGTGGAGGATCAGCAATTCTAATAAAGTCAAGACTCAAGCACTATATTCTTGAGAACACTTGTGAAGACCATCTACAAGCAACAAATATTTGCATCGAAAATTTTTGTTCAAATCTTGTGCTTTCATCAGTTTACTCCCCTCCCAGATTTTCAATCAGTGAAGATCAATACGAGGATTTTTACAAAACTCTTGGCCCTTGTTTCGTAGCAGCTGGAGACTACAATGCAAAGCATACGTTCTGGGGGTCGCGTCTTATTACTCCTAGAGGTCGAGCATTGTTCAACACAATTTCAAAAATGGATTTGGATGTCATTTCTAGTGGGGAGCCCACTTACTGGCCTACTGACATACAAAAAATTCCGGATGTTATAGATTTTGGGGTCATGAAAAATATCCCTAGGGATTTAATTCATGTTGAAGCTTCACATGATCTCTCCTCCGATCACTCTCCCACGATCGTTACAATTTGTAGCCCACTAAGAAGTGACTTACCTGACCCATATGTGAAGATGATACATCGTGTTAACTGGCTGGGGTTCAAAAAATATCTCAGTAGTCATTGTACGGAAAACATCAGGCTTAGAACTCCCGATGATATTGAACTTAACATTGCCAATCTTACCGAGAATATTAAACAGGCTGCTAAACATGCCACTACCTCCCATCCGCAGACTGGGTTTAATAGAATTTATTCTGCGGACATTGAACGTCTCGTATGTGAAAAAAGAAGAGCTAGAAGGGAATGGCAACAGCACAGATCGCCCCAACATAAAATCAGACTTAGAGAATGCACTAAACGACTCCAAGAGTTGCTTTCAGCTGAAAAATCTGCTTCTCTTAAGAACTACCTGGAAGGTCTCGATGTCACTGCAGCATCTAATTACTCCTTGTGGCGCGCTGCTAAAAAGCTTAAAACACCCGTTGAGTCTAAACCACCCCTGCGCACTTCTACCGGAGGTTGGGCAAGAACTAATACTGAAAAAGGTAACATATTAGCTGGTCATTTAAAAGACGTATTTACCCCAAACACATGTACTGGTGCTGTTGATTTGCCGAGCGTAGTTGCTCTACCCCCTCGACCTATAAAGTTTAAGATGCTTGATGTACAAAAACTAATTGCTGAAACCAATCCAAAGAAGGCCCCGGGTATTGATGGAATTAGTAACAAGATGCTGATGCAGTTGCCTCGTATTGCTATTAGAATCCTGTTATTTATTTTTAATGGCATTTTACGACTGGAGTATTACCCACACAGCTGGAAACTTGCCATGGTCAAAATGATTCCAAAGGCGGGTAAAGATCTTACCAAAGCTGAGTCATATAGGCCAATAAGTTTGCTGTCAACAATTTCGAAGCTCTTTGAAAAACTTCTCATGACAAAATTGTCCCCAATTCTAGCTGATAATGGATGCATACCGGACCATCAATTTGGTTTTAGAAGTCAGCACAGCACCATTGAACAATGTCATAGATTGGTTCATTTCATAAGAAGAACATTTGAAGAAAGAAAGTATTGTTCTTCCCTATTTATTGATGTCTCTCAGGCATTTGATAAAGTGTGGCATGAAGGCCTAATTCTAAAATTGAAGACATATCTACCAATAAACATTGTAAATCTTTTGGAAAGTTACATTATTGCCCGGAAGTTCACTGTCGTGGAAGGAGACTTCATGAGTGTGCCCGAAACCATTTCATCTGGGGTGCCTCAGGGGAGTATACTGGGGCCAGTTTTGTATTTGATTTATACCTGTGATATGCCTTTGAGCAGTAATATCCTCACCTCTACATTTGCCGATGATACAGCCTGCCTTAGTATGCATGAAAACCCTCACGAGGCATCCCGTTATCTTCAGCAACATATTAACCTGTTGGAATTGTGGTTGAACTTATGGAGAATAAAAGTAAATGAACAAAAGTGTGTTCATGTTACATTTACCCTACGAAGAGATACTTGTTCCCCCATTCAAATCAACAATCAAGTTGTTCCTCAACATTCACATGTGAAATATCTTGGTATTCACCTCGACCGACGGCTTACATGGAAACACCACATTGACTCTAAGCTGACACAAATGAAGCTTAAATTAACCCAGATACATTGGCTGATTGGTAGAAATTCTACCCTCAGTCTAGATTGTAAACTTTTAATATACAAGTCGCTTTTGAAGCCGATATGGTGTTACGGAATTCAGCTATGGGGCACTGCTTCAGCTTCCAATGTAGAGAGAATCCAACGAATGTAAAACAAAATATTAAGGTTAATAACTACGGCTCCATGGTACTTGAAAAATTCTATTTTACATCGTGATTTAAATATGCCACTTGTGACCGCTGAAATTGCAAAATATGCTGGAAAATATTTAACAAAACTCGAGTTCCATCCTAATCCCCTTGCTCGTAACATCTTGAACTTTCCTGGACACATCCGCTTAAAAAAGAGGGACACTACGGCATTAATACGCAACTCTCCAGATGAAATTCTTTGAAAATATTTTTTGTGCGTAACATGAATTTTATGTATTATTAATTATTATCACTAAGTTTATGTCCGACACTGGTTGGGCCTAATAATTATTTATATATTTAAGATTTGAACACTTATTGTTAGTTCAATTATTTGAAGATACAATAAACATATATTAGCGTGAAAAAAAAAAAAAAAAAAAAAAAATTTTTACGAGAATTAGTGAATGAATTTCATAAAAATGACATAACACTAAGCCCTAAAAAATAAAAAATAAATTTAAAAAATAATTACTGCGGCTTTATTACATTAACTGAATTGGGTTATATTGTTAATTTATGAGCAGAAATTTGCAATAGTTAATATAATAATAGCAGTATGAGATATTTATTACCTACATATGTACATGTGTGCATGCTATCGAGTTTCTTATGGTCACTTACCAGGAGGCCGTTCTGTTACAGTTAATAAGCCAGTACGTCTTGTACGTATTCCACTACTCGAACTGCCAGAGTTCGGAGCAGCAACACCTGTCGGTACTTGACACGTTGAATTTTTAGACATATGTGTAATGTTCTGCTTTTCGCATGCATTATGAGTTGTAGACAGATCTTCAGTACATCCTACAGTATGACGTTTTGAGCAACCACGCTTCTTCATATACCTACAAGCATAATTTTGAAGGATATTTTGTTTATATGTAAGTATTTTACAACTACCTCTCAATTTCATCGGAGGATTCATCATGAACAGTCGCTGAACTTTCAGCTGTTTTTACATCTGAAGAAAATTGCTTATCACTATTTATGTCCGTCATTTCATTAACGGGTGGGTTTACAAAAAAGTTATTAGATGGAACGTTATGTTCCTGATTGACTTGATTTTGCTGTTGTCCTGCTGTAAAGCAATAAGGCAAATTAGCTCCTCCATCTGAAGCGCGACGGTTGAAAGTCCCAGCTTAAATAAAGTTATTTTTTATTAAATTAGAGCATATTTACTAACGTACGTGGTACTTACTCGCCCCCATCACGAGGGGAGGTTTCAATAAGTGTTGATCTTTAATGGTCAGATAATGAAGGGGCTGATTTTGTAGCATTGGTAAATTTATCGGCGGATAGTTTCTGGAATGTTGTTTGTTTCGAGGCTCATTCTTGAAGTCCAAAGGCACTACGTTGGGATCTTGAAGAGCTTGCTCATGGGCAACATCTCCCGGTCCCACAGTATGACGTCTAGTATTTCCACTTATATGAGAAACCGATGATGGAGTGGTGTATAATTGATTTTGGCTGTAATTCTTTAAATCCAAATTAAAAAATATGTGTACATGTATGTATAAATAATTAATGTATTCATACTAGAGCTGCAAAACAATCGACAGTACTATCGATAGTTTTATTTTTGACTGACTATCGATGGTTTTTTCCGATAGCGATACTATCGATATGTAGCCAGTATATCATTTGTAGCAACTTATTCTACGCATTTTCTTAGCCGCCTTTAAATTTATATACACTTCAATATTGGAAGGTATAATATAGAAAAGTAATTTCGTAATAAATAATAAATTAAATTTAGCAACAAATAACTTGTATTTAACCTTACAGAATATTGGAACCGATTTATCGATAATAAAATCCTGCGCCTTAAGGTATTTATACATACCGGCAACTTCTGCGGAATCTGAAAGAATGTTCAGCAAAACTGGATCCATAATTTCAGACCGTAGAAGTTGCTTAAAACCAAAAACGGTTGATAAGCTTTTTTTTCATTAACAAAAATTATTGGGTAACTTAATATTTGAATTCGAAGTTTTTGAATATCATTTTGTTTATGTTTTGTTGTGATCTCTTTGGAATTTTAAGAGTTTTGATTTTTATGTTTTGTGTTTTTATGTTTTGCGTTTTAGCTTAAATATGTAATTTTATGTTTTGTATTCTATGCTTGAATTTTTTAATTTTTATGATTATTATTCATATGTATGTACGTATATACATTAATTTTAAAGTGACCTCAAATTTGCTTTATTTATATCTTATTACTTTGTATTTTTGAGTTTTATTTTTATTTTTGTGTTTTTCTTCCGACGGGGTTTGTTTGAATTTGGGACGATTTTCCGTCATCCCACGTCAAATTTGGTTTGTAAACAGACCGGTTTCGGCTTTGTGCCATCTTCAGTGTTCTCTTGAATACATTCTCATGGAATGGTATTTTTATTGCTTCATAGGAGGTCAAGTTCAAAAAATTATGAATATAAATATGAATTACTTTTGCAAATTATATGAAACTCTAGTAGAAAACTACTTTCTTTTTCAGAAATTATTATTTCTTTAAATCTATATGAAATAATTTTTTTTTCGATCAATAAGTGATAAGATTTCTTTAACATTAAGAAAGAGAACTCAGGAATAGTGTATTTGTATGCCTCGAAGGTGTGAAGAGTATTCCTAGTGGTAAATAATCAATCATAATTTAATATAAAATTATTTTCTTAGCAAAAAGCGTATAAAGTTTTCCCAATAAGCATCATGCAATGACAGGCCTGTGTTAAAATCATTGGATATAAACGAATTTTCCACTACTTCTAAATAAAAATTTCGGATTTTTCAACTTTTTTCTATTTTTTTTACTGGATACATGGTAACATACTTTTAATTTTGTATTTCTTTATTTACATATAAGTGCGTGAAGAGAACGCGCAAAACAAAACGTTTTTTCGCAGATTTCCATTTAATTATATTTGAAGTAACTAGCACGTTTATGTATTCCTACATAATTACAATATTTTACTGTAGCTTTAAAGTTCTAGTTTGATAAGAAAATGTATTCAAAATACTTACTTTAACTATTTTATGATTAAAGGAATTTAACTCGCAACGCAAAACAATTTAACTTTTTATGATATAAAAGCAACAAGAGTGTTATGAATAAAGAATTCAAAAAAAATTTATTCAAATGAAGGGAGTATTGTAATAGCGATTTTTTATATTTGTTTTCAATATAAGTATGCACATCACTAAAAATATATATTTATATTTTTTATAGCATTTCTTAAGAATTTTATTGTGCATGTTGATTTATTTGTTGATTTATCAAAACAATAAACTTCTACTAACAGGTAATACTTGTAGATTTAAGATAAGATGTTATGAATCTCCTTGAGTTGCATTAAGAGAATTAATGATTTTTAAATATATAAACTCAAAATAAGCTCAATTGTTTTTGAATGAAATTTTCTCTAATAATGGTTTGTAAGACTGTAGTAAATTTTGTTTTGATTTTTTTTTCTCATGTTGAATTGCTTATTGTTACCATAAAATTATTAAAAATAAAACCCAAAGAACCTCTAAGCCATAAAACTATATTGCGAACATTTCTTTAAAACACAAATACTCTATCCCCAGGTAATACTCATGATAGCTTCCATCTTCTTTAATTTGAAACTAATTCATTATAGAGAGTTATTTTGTATAACACTCTCCGATATTTACATGTTGCTTTCAACACACGTATGAATATAAAATCATTCTTACCTCGCTTAACCTCTGCAGACACTCGAGGTCAATGTCTCCATACTTTTCCAAATTTACGGAAAGGTCAGACCACTCAAATTCCATGCCCGTTTGATTAACTTCTGCATTATTTAAAGGACTTAGTCGGTCTAACGTGTCTTGCTGGAATGATTCTGAGCGATCTACGATACCAGTTGTAATGCTAGTGCGAGATCTAAAAAAATAAGTAATATTGTTACTAATATTGTTATATATATATATATATATATATATATATATATATATATATATATATATATATATATATATATATATATATATATATATATATATGTATATACGTAGATATACACATATAAATCATTTAGAGAAGAAACACTCATACAATCAATGCCTACTACTTAAAGTGTTACTTCTTTTGTGAAATGAATAGTATGGTGAGGACAGGTGGTGAAATGAGGAGGAGAGAGCTCAATTCTTCTTACAACTCTGCTATTACGCGTTTTTATTAATTTTTATAGCAACGTTGCATCGCCTCTGGTGTTAAGCAGACGGCGCATTAACTTTCTCAAGCTGTATATGTGTAGCCATTTTATTAGCAATTTTATTTCGACGACGATTCTGCTAACATTACTGTCTAAGGAGGGCGCTGTTATGTATATAAGCTGCCGGTGATGTTTCAGAGACCAATGCTATGCCTTCATTACTTAAACACTCCAACAATAATTAACACAACTCTACACTAATATAATTCATAAACATTCGATCGAACCCTGGTTCTCAGTCAGAAATTACTTTGTAGTCAATTATTGAGTATTTTTTATTAATACTTTTAGTTATTTGGAAGATTTTATTAAAATTGAGTTGTAATATTCTTACTTCCCTACTTCACCTCTAACTTCTATCCATTTCTAGTTTGTATGTTACTCCCAGACAAGAAATCGAGAAAATCTATACTCCATTTCTCAAATATTGTCGTAAATATTAATATATTAAGGTTTGATCGAAACACTGTATATTCCTTGCAGAAAACTTTAGAAGACGAAATATGTGTACATATCTCACTGTCTTTAAGATATAAACTCAATGACCGAGATGACTACAACTAATTTCATTTACATATATACATAGTTGCTTTTTTATTAAAATTATGCAAAATTTTAAAAACATTTCTTAACAACAATATCATTTATCAAATATATTCTCCCAAGTAATTGTTATTGTTGTGAGTAAAAAATATAAAAATATAAAAAATAAAAAAATGTATTGTTTGTTGTGGCTTTAGCTCTTCATATGCCGACATTTCATTGGTTGCTAAAACCAAATCGTCAGTGAAGTCAGTGTCAGTGTTTATGCCACATAAATCCAATACAATATGAGAATTCAATATTGCATATGAATTACAACAAATACATAATCATAGTAAGCGTAGAATGTTTCTATACAAACAACACAACAAACAATTTATTCAACGTGAGTCTATTTTATTTTTCTCAACATTTTTTTTTTTAATTTTTTCAATACATTTTGCAAAAGCTCTAATTGGTTCTAACTATTAGTTGGGGAGAATATCCCAAATAATAAATTTCATTATTAAGTATTTAGAATATAAAAAAATATATAACGATTGTGGGCTTAGAAAACTTTTACACAAACAATACAAGTGCTTTTCAAACATAATGATTGAAGTCTACTGATGAGTTGGGAGTTAGCTCCAACGAAATATAGAAGCTTAACGGAAAAAATAACATCTTTTGAACAATTAGTTGTTAGAATACCCTAAATAATTTGATAAATGTTGTTAAGATATCCGTGAGAAGCTTCCACTTTGTGTTGAAGCAATAACATTGATCAAAATATCTCTAAATTATTCTCAAACGTTTGTGGAATAGTCAGGTTTGAAAACCACATATTTTCTGAGTACACTGAACTGACTATACTTCAATTTGGAAAGATTTTCCAAACCGGTTTCAGGTATGTGCTTTTGTGTTCTTTTTCTATTCTGTACGGAAAATCAAACCCCGTCGGAAGAAAATACATCTCTCAACTGACTTTGTACTGAACTCATCTGCTCAAAATCGGAAGCGTACTTCGAGCATAAAATATATTATTTTATTTTTAATATATAGATATTCTTACCTTGCATTAGTAGTATATTGATTAATTGATTGATTTTCCATACGTTTTTGTTGCAACTTATCATGAAGTAAATAATAAATAGCATAGATATTATCGAATCGATTTTCATGTACAGATTGAGCAATTTTGTCAGCAGTTAAACCAGATAACTGCAACATATGAGACACTACAACAGAATCCAAATTAGGCACAGATTTTGTAGTTTGAGATGAAATTGATGACTTTTCATCACAACTGCTGGATCTCCTGCTATGAAGTAACATATTAGACGCTGAAACATATGGCTGTGCTATATATTGACAGTCCTTTTCAACTTTAGCAATCCATTCACTTAGCCACCTGTGTTTAGTTATTTGTTTTAAGGCATAACGTCGTTCTGGTTCAACTACTAACATATTGCGAATAAGATGTTCGCAGTCTTCGTATTAAAATAAACCAAATAAAGTTTAATTAATGCATATAAAACTTAATGCAATAAACTTACCCTGCGACATAAAGTAAGGAATGCGAAATTTCCCTGTAACTACACGACTTTTAAGCTCCAATAAAGTTTTGCCATCGAAAGGTAAAGCGCCACACACCAAAGCGTACAAAACAACGCCCAAACTCCATATATCAGCTTTGGGACCATCATATTCTAGTCCCTGGAAAACTTCAGGAGCTGCATATGGTGGCGAGCCGCACCACGTCGTTAAAAAACTTCCTTCCTCAAAAAGGTTACTAAATCCAAAATCGGCTAGTTTTATATTCATTTCTCCATCCAAGAGCACGTTCTCAGCTTTTAAATCACGGTGTACTATACCTTTGGAATGACAATAGTCAACAGCTGATACCAATTGGGAAAAAACTCTTGCGGCATCTGGTTCCTTCATTCGGCCATTTTCTACCAAGTGATCGAATATCTCGCCGTTTGCAGCATATTCGGTTACCAAGTATATCATTGTTTCCGATTGCATTACTTCATACAAACGTGTAATATGTCTATGTCGAAGTTTTTTCAAAATTGAAATTTCTCGAAAAGTTTTGGCAAGATACTCCTCATTTAAACATGTTTTATCAATTATTTTTATAGCTACCTGTTGAATAAATATTAAAATAATTACATATATATATATATATATATATATATATATATATATATATATATATATATATATATATATATATATATATATATATATATATATATGTATATATATATATATATATATATATATATATATATATATATATATATATATATATATATATGTATATATATATATATATATATATATATATATATATATATATATATATATGTATATATATATATATATATATATATATATATATATATATGTATATATATATATATATATATATATATATATATATGTATATATATATATATATATATATATATATATATATATATATATATATATATATATGTATATATATATATATATATATATATATATATATATATATATGTATATATATATATATATATATATATATATATATATGTATATATATATATATATATATATATATATATATATATATATATATATATGTATATATATATATATATATATATATATATATATATATATATATATATATATATATATATATATATACAGTCGAACTTCCATAACTCGAATCACCATTATCCCAAAAAAAAAAATTCGACTTACGGAGACTTCGAGTTACAGAATTTTTTGTCTAAATAGAATAAAACGTTTTTGTATTATGTATTTTTATTTAAAATAGCCTCTAATGTAAAACTAGATACATATGTAGTTCAGATATTAAAAGAACAAGCATATGTACTCATATATTTTTGTAATTACAAAATTACAGTTAAGTAAAATATTTTAAAATAAGTGACTGACATTTTACTTTTTTGTTAGTTTCAGTAAAACATACATACATATATCTAATGTACTTAAAGCTTCGTAGTGCTCATCAGTTGTTGCCTTAATAATAAAAAAATCGATTTCAACATTTATGTATCATCTAACCCGAATTATGCATAGAACTGATACTTAGGCAAACAAATTTGTAATTTCCCCGAAAAAAATTAAAAAATAGCATGTAAAATATAAACACCAGCTCAAGCAACAAAAGAGAGTAAAACACACAAACCATAACTAAAACAAAAACAAAAAACCATTTAAACAAGCAAAATTCTTCGAGTTATAGAATTCATGAGTTATGGAGAACTTCGAATTATGGAAGTTCGAGTTGCGGAAGCAAAATTGTATGTAATTTTTTCTTTTAACGCTACTGCCAACCAAATTAGTTCGAGTTAGAGAAAATTCGAGTTAGAGAAGTTCGAGTTATGGAAGTTCGACTGATATATATATATATATGTATATATATATATATATATATATATATATATATATATATATATATATATATACAGTAGTTTTCCGATTTAACGAACATTCGATTTAATGAACATCGCATTTAGCGAACACCCAAATTTTTTCTACTGAGTACCTTATATATCGGACAAAAATTTTATTTTGTACTCGGTTTAACGAACAAATGTAAAATAAAGAGTTGAAATAAAATAGATAATTTCTAACAAAAATTAGTAAAAAGAATGAATATAAAAATGTACCGTTAGATTTCTTCTTCTGAAGTTTTTGCTTGATATTATTTGAGAGATTTGAAGATGACGATGAATGCGATGAACACAACGAAAATGGCGAAGAACTTGATGAAACTGAAATTCTAGAGCCCAAAATAAAACACGAAAATGCTATTAATCATTTCGAAATTTGTATTAAATGGGCTCAACGAAACAATATTAGTAGCACGAATTTAATGCTTTTGAGAGAGCTTCAAGAAGATGCCATAGCTATTCCAAAAAAACATACTGTGCTTAACCAATTTTTTAAATAATTTGGAATGAATTACCGTGATCCCGCGTCAAATTTGGTTGAAAAACAAACCGGTTTCGGCTATGGGCCATCTTGAGTGTTCTCTTGAATAAATTATTTTTGTATTAGTTTTTTTTTTAATTTTTCTTTCCTTATATTTTCAATGTAATATGTGTTTTAATTATTATAATTTGAATGAAATACTAAACAAATACTACACATATTTTGGGTTTTGACTAAAATAGACAAGCTTTTTTAATTTAGTACTGGAAATAACGAACAATTCACTTTAACGAACAAGCCTGACAACCGTTAGGTTCGTTAAATCGGAAAACTACTGTATATATATATATATATATATATGTGTGTGTGTGTGTGTGTGTGTAACAAGAACATTTTTTTTACAAAATTATATAATAAAAAAATTATATTTCACAACTTGAATTATAGAAAACGCAATTAAATAAGGTAAATTTATCACAATTCCGGGCAATGAAAGTTCTTAAATGACATTTTTACGCCAAAGAAGCAGAGGCAAAGCAGTTCATATCAATAAAATTCAAACATTTGTATCTATAAATAAACTAGCGGACCAGGCGAACTTCGCTTCGCCCCAATCTTAAGCCTTCAGACAAACTTTCCATTTTTTCATGTGAAAAGCCATTAAAGAATAATTTCAAACAAAATTTCATACAAAAACTCGATTTTCGATTTTTCCAATTTTCCGACTTTTCCGGAAGGATTTTCCAAAATTTTCTTCTCCTCGAAACTACGAACAACTGACAAAAAGTTTTACAGAAATCGGCCCAGCCGTTCTCATTTTATGAATTATTGGATTTTGCCACACCCCGCTGCCCACAGACCGAAAATCAAAAATCAGACTTCACAGTGTCACCCGACGGAGTATTCTGAAGGTTCCCTGACAATTTCGTCAAAATCGGCCCAGCCGTTTTGGAGCCATTACGTTACATACATACATACACACATCCTATTTTATATATATAAATAAATAGAGTCCAGAAGTTTAAATTACAAGCTTTTTTAATTAAACAGACTTCAAAATTTTCTCTAGAAAGTTTGCAATAGATAAAATGTTATTATTTATTATATGCCTTACGATTATATTATATTGAAGGCGGTGCAAAGAAAAAAGTTAAGAACTATTTTATTGTAATACTAGCGTTTACACGCGACTTTATCTGCGTCTAGAAATGGAACTTGGACTTGGATTTTTTAAATGCCTCCTTTAGAAGAATTTTATGGCTCTTAAAAGTAAATGGCAAGTTCTTAAGGATAATTAGGATTAGAGGGATTAACTCGCTACTTCTTTGTCACTACTGAGTCACATAAATCATCGCCAAATTAAATTTTACCATTTATGTATGTATGTATATTTCTACTAGCCCCTTTGATCATAACTCATTAAAGTTAAACACGCGTGTTGCGCGTAAGGTAAAGTGTTTCTACCTTTGACTCAGTGGCCACGCGTTTGGACTCGCTTGTACCGAATTTACTGATGTCGTAAAATTCTTTAGAATTATGGTATTGTCTCAAAATGGGTTAAATCAAAAATTTTATGCAGATTAAAAAACATTTATTTATAGCAATAAGATGAGTCATTTACCACAATAATAGGTATCATATATGTATATTGATCCAGCCGAAAAATTTAATTTAAATTAGAATTATGAAATTAGTTCACAAAAGGTCAAAGCAAGTGGTAAAATCAAGCCCATTGCCAGAATGAACTTTCTGTGTGCCGAATTTCCCTCAAATTCGATAGACAGCTTATTATTGATTGAGTAGTAGTCGTAAATCAAAAAACATACAAACTTTCACTTTTATGATATTAGTAAGATGAAAGTATTTTGAACAAAAAATTAATCAATTTCGTGCGTAAACAAGATAATATTTTATTTTTTGATTGATTAACAAACACCCAAATATACAAAGGCTTTAATGCTAACAAACGTTTGTTAAGAAATGCAAAAAAAAACTTTATTTTATGATTAAAGTAGTTTTTGTTGGAACGTAGAGAGTATTTGAATATCGATTTTTTATGTTTATTTTGATTGTATGCACATCTCTCATTATTATATGAACTTTTCAAATGCGTTTGTGGCGGCTTTAGCTATTGCTAAACCATTCAACCTCATATCTTTATGCCAAACAAATCAAATACAATACGAGAATTCTCTATAGTATATTAATATTACAAAGTACATAATTATAGTAGGCTTAGAATGAATGTTTTCAAACTGCTTAAAGTTCACTGATGATTTGGCTTAGCAACCAATGAAATATCGGCATATGAATATGATTTTTGAGTATATAAACTTAAAAAATTTTGCATAACAATGATTTGTAAAACTGTTGTAAGTTTTTTTAATATGACTATAAGACTTTGTGACATTACTATACTATATTTATTATAATACTAATCACAAATGGTGGAAAGGGTATAAAAACATACATATGTAGGTATGTACATATGTCATTAAAGTATACTGTTAAATTTTTGTAATTTTGTCGTTGGATCTTTATTCAATATTCTATATATATATGTGGTATCATAAATCCTTATATTACACCAATAATTATTCTAATTAATATGTACATACATAGCTACTGTCGTATTACCGTTATCTGCATTTAATATAATTATGTACTCATTAGACATTAAGAATTTTTCGCTAAGCTTTACTTTATCTAATATATTCGTCATGACATATTTTTGACATTTACTGCAATATACGAGTATGTTCTACATATTTATTTCTAGTCGAAAAGGGGTGTTAGCATCAAGCAAATATCGATATATGAATAGCTAAGCCCACTAACAAAAGCCAATTATTCAAAGAAATAGAATAATAAAACACTTAAGGTCATATAAAAAAAATATTCAAGAATTTATTGTTTTTGTTGGGATAGCAGAGTACTCTTCAACCAAATCATGTTTGAAGGTTACAGCTAAGTCAACAACAAACAATAAATAGTTATCGCAAATATCTCGGATAACGGATTTGATAAATATGTATGTACATAGTTAAATATGTAAAAAAAAAACTTTTATTTATTTTTATATTGATCTCAACGGTGAGATTCTTTATGAATTCGCCGACTTTCGTATAGACTTTTGTAATAGCTCTCGGTAATTGATTAATTAGCATTTGAACTAATCAGAGCCCTTGATTTGTTATATGCATGTATGTATATTGATTAAGCAAAGAGTGTTTATATTGATTAAGCAAAATATTTCTTTATTGAATAGTCATTAATATCTACTACATACACACTTCTGTTTGTAATTGTTGCCTTAGTAATGCCGTTATGGAAAATGTATTCCCCTTGATACAAGTTTCAACCAAAGTATGTAACATAGACGACCAAATATAACAGAATACACACCTATAAAAAATTGTTAACCAATATTTTTAGGTGAAATACAAAGACTTAAACGGCTAAGTTGACATGTTATTTTTTTAATTTTTTATTAATAAAAATTTTTATTATAATAATAAAAATTAAGACAATTGGAAAATAATTTTAATTTTGTTCAAATATGGGAGAACAGTATAAAGAACTAAGGAAAACAATATCGACAAAGAATAAATTTAAGTCACCAACAAATCTTCTTTGCGAACTGACCCGTTTAAAAATGCAACAAAAATATGTTGAATGCACTGACGTTAATTTAAATGTTAATTCTTTCCGGGATCCTAAAAATATCACAGACACATCATTGCCATCAAATCAATACAATCCAACAGATTATATTTTAAATGAAATTGAACAATTAAAGACACAACTTGACATGGATATATCAGATTTTCGTCTAAAATCGCGAGCTGAAGTCAATGAAATTTTTTTTAAAGTAGAGAAAATCAAAGAAGATATGAAGATGGAAAATTTATGCCAAAACCAATTAGAAGATTTGCAACAACATGTTCTGTGTGTAAATACGAAGTTTCTAAAAGTGAAGTTAAAAATTTTTAAAGAAATGTCAATATTACAGAAACACCAATTTTAATAAATAAAGAAAAAAATTACTATTGAATAACAAAAAGTGTTCAGTTCTTATATTATAGAATACATTTTGGTAATTTGTTTCCTTTTTTTGGTTACTCCGAGAGCCACTATTAGGCTCGAAAATATTTATAAGCACGTCATAAATTACAGCTTACGACGCCTAAAGAACCCATATTCATGATCTCTCAAAATCTACTCCTGATTTTATTTAAAACACACAACGTTACCTCTTTGGGCATCTTCTTCTGTAAAAATTGTTTAAATAATTTTTAATATATCTTTTATTTCATAAACGGGCTTTAGGTCTTTTTATAAAAAACAAATTCATTTTATTTTAATAGTTCGTCTAATTCTATAATTTTAAACGAAATTTTTATTCAAACATACATATATTAATTTTTAAAACAATAAGAAAATCAGTTTTTTGTCTTCAACAAAAGTGTTTTGTGATATTTACAAAATCTGGCCGTAAATGTCCGAACGAGTTTTTTATAGCTACATTTTTATAAAACAGGCTGTAATTAATATAAGAACATCTTGATTAATATACTCCTTAAGAATATGCGGGTTGTTGGGACTAAAAATCAAATTCGGCATGAAATCAATTTTTGTGACCGCAAATTACATACATACATATATGTCGCAAATCAACACCTTCATTGCATACGTGTACGCAATTTATTTTAGCACTCTTAAATTCCTCTTAAATTCAGAACACACTTATTAGGCATTGATTGAAAAAATTTCTTTCTTAAGCTACTCTTATCGGAAAAAGTTTTACAACAAAAAATCATTTAAATGCGATTTACACGTATAAATGTATTTTATATACATTTTACATTTTGATATACATATAAGAGTATATACATAAGGTTCAGCGGAGCTAATATAGTGGTCTTGCTTATTTTAAATTCACATGGTTTTAATTATATTAGCTCTTTTCGAGCTAAATTCAGCTTTATTTTTTAATGTTTAGCTTGAAATATTTCATTTAATTTTTAGCTTCTTTCAACAATACATTTACCTTTTTCTTTAACTTCAATTTCGTGTTAATTATTTTTATTTCAAAACGACGTTAAGGGAAGTCATTATTGACGAGCCTACTGACATTACTGTAGCAAAACATTTAGGCATAGTAATTCGGATACACATTTTCCATGCAGCCCGGCCGAACTTTCGGATATGCTGGACGATGGGAGAAGTGGTGAACACGAGGTGCCTATTATCAGCGATAGGATGGTTATGGAAGCGATAAAAAGCTTTTCTCCGTTAAAGGCTGCGGGTCCGGGTGGTATCTTTCCGGCGCTCCTGCAGAAGGGGATGAATTTAGTTTCGACACATCTTGCAGCAATTTATAATGCATGCCTAACACACGCATATATTCCAGTAGGCTGGCAGGAAGCGAGGGTAGTGTTTATCCCTAAACCTGGCAAGTCAAATTATTCTTCATCAAAGGCTTATAGGCCTAACTTCCTTCTTGCTGAAAACCATGGAGAGGATAATCGACGACATGGTTAAAGGCAGGATCGCAGACCATATGCTGAGGTTCAGGCAACACGCATACGTCAAAGGTAGATCAGTGGACACTGCATTGCATAATGTGGTGTACTTTATAGAAAGGTCACTTAATGAAAAGATGTACACACTCGCGGTTTGCATTGACATTGAGAGGACTTTCAACAACGTGTATACCGACACAGTTATCCATTCTCTGGACCAGTTTAATGTCAACCGGGCGATACGCGACTGGATACATACCCTTGTTAGGACTCTGACCGATGAGGGATTCGAGACAGTCTGCTACGCAGATGACGTCATGATACTTCTGAAGGGAAGGGATCCATATCATTTGTGCAGGAAGGCCGAGGAAGCATTAACCCAGGCACACAACTGGGCTCAACCAAGAGGGTTGAACGTTAACCCGGAAAAAACTAAAACTGGCCTATTTACAAGAAAGACGAGGATATCTCCATATGATGAGCCGCGGTTTCTTGAAAGGACAATAAATATTTCCGACAGGGTGAAGTATCTAGGAGTCATTCTAGATCGGAAATTAAAATGGAAAGACCACATAAACGAAAGAGTCAATAAGGCTCATATATGTTGGTCCATCTGTAAACGGGCCATAGGCACAAAATGGGGGCTGAATCCAGAGATGACACACTGGCTTTATAGTAGCGTTATCAGACCGATTATGACCTATGCTTCTATTGTGTGGTGGATATCGATGGAATATAAATGCAACATCAAAACAATACAGAAAGTTCAGAGAACCTGCTGTCTTGGTATAAGTGGGGCCTTCGGAACGACATCAACAGGGGCGATGGAAACAATATTATCTATCCAGCCAATCGAAATTCCTATAAAATACCAAGCGACTCTTACAGCAAAACGACTAAAGGTGATGGGTGAGTGGATCGATCAGGAACACGAAGCGCATCATCAACAAATCTTTACGGCCATAGAAGAATCCATACCGGAAAATGTCGAAAATGACCGCATACCGGAGACTAGACTAGAGGCCAATTGCGGAACATTGATCCCCGACATCCATTCCTGGTTAACCGACCCTTGGAACCAGATCCTAATGGGGCTTCATTGTTACTCGGATGGATCAAGGTCGAGAGGGAAAACGGGACTTGGTGTTTATATAGAAAACACCATAGCCATCAGAACAATCTCAGCGGAACGCACTAAATCACGTACAGTTTGGGATTGCAAAAACGCTATTAACAGTTACTCGACACATGGTGAACTGCGCATCATATGGGTGCCAGGGCACGAGGGGATAATTGGAAATGAGAGGGCAAACTCACTTGCTTCTAGAGCAACAGAGTTAGGTAATATAAGCTTGGAGTGCGCAAAACCTTTCTATGCAGTTAAATCCGAGCTAAAGACTTGGGCACATAGAGCCCATTCAACTCTCTGGAATAGCGGAACCTTGGGAATCGATACAAAAATTCTATGGGGAGATCCAGACGACAGAAGAACGAGGGAGCTGCTAAGACTTAGCAAGCCCGTACTTAGTAGAGTAATAGGAGTTGTCACAGGGCACTCTCAACTACTGGCACATCTTAAACGCATGGGAATAGCGGGAGGAGATGAATGTAGAGCATGTGGGGAGGAAAGCGAAACATTGGAACACTATTTGTGCCAATGCACCGCCTTTTCACAAATAAGGTCCCGATATCTTCGGGGTGACACCTTACCGAACATAACCCGATTACGGAGAATATGCTGGAGGAAATTAAGGAACTTTGTGAGTGACACGGAGTTTCTCTAGACCTTTGGGTCAATATGTTATGGTTAAGCCTAAGGGAGCGCACAACAAGCCTTCACTGGCTTAAGTGTATGTCGTATGGCATGGGCTATCACACCCCTCCAATCAACCTAGCCTAACCTAACCTAGTAATTCGGTATTACAGTAAGACATTAAACGTATTTTGAACACCTTTTTAGATCTGTACACGCTGAAGGAAACAACAGCTCGCGTAATAACATCGACAATTTGAAAAGTTTTGCCAGTATTTTATTTAGATATAAAATACATGGTAGGCTTAGCAACGGCCAATGGCAAATGTATGACTGGTAACAATAGTGGCGTTATTCCTAACTTAAAAGAAGAAAACGAAAAAATATTAGTTCCATGCTTTTGCCAGTCGATACAAATTTCTTATGCATCCAAAAGTTTTCCAGCCGAAATTAAATATTTAGTGGCAGAAACATATAAATGGTTTCCAAGATCAAATTCAAGACAAAAATTTATAAAAACATTTACGCAACCACTTAAGTTGGTAAGAGCATGTGACACGAGATGGATGCCGATTGAAATAGCTGTAAATAGAATTGAAAGTCAATTTGCTCTATGATGTTCAAAAAGTAAATAAATTTGCTAAAAATCTTAGTAATTAAATCGGTTTTACAGTCCGAAATTTTTGACCCATTAAAATCAGATTTAGATGATTTTCTAATTCCAATATCGTATTTTAACTACAATTTTGAACATTATCTGATTTCAAAAAAAAGACAGTAGATTCTGAAACAGAAAATGAAATTAGATACACTTGCTGAAATTTTATTAAACAGTCAATATGTCAACTATGACAACGTTTTCCAAATAATTTAACTTTACAAAAGGCAAACTTCTTTTCATTAGAAAAGCAATACAAAAGGCAAATTATATGAAAATTTTAAAGAAGAAATGTAAAATTTTAGCGTAGATGATATATATAATTATTTTGGAATCACAATAGCAAAAATTAGATTCCTCTAATTGGACAAACCAAAACTACAGAATTTTGGATTCATATTTTTGACTACAAAAACGCAATAAATGAAACTACTTTTAGGGAATTGTCAACTTGTGTGATGAATATTGGATTTTGCTCCTAATTGCGTTTCAGTACGTCCGCAAAATAATTACTTGAGTACATGATGTGCAAACAAAATTTTAAATTCTTTAGCACAACAATGTTTAAAATTATATATATTATTTCATTGTGTTTACAATAATTTTAATAAAAAAATTGTCAATTAAACATCTCAGACTCAGACATTTATTATTACATGTAGAGCGATGATGCATTCCTGAGAAATCTTTTTGATGCAGTTCCTTAGTACCAGAAGAATATCATGTAAGCGTATCAGATACAGCGCAGTAATGGATTTACGAGCTGTCCTACTATATTTTAATTTACAAATTTAGATTTTGTTTCGCTAATACAAAAACTCGGCAGTGAAGGTAAAAATTGTCAATCTAAATATAAAATTAATTTTTCATTGCTTCTAAAACATTGCTTAAATAATTATTTTTAACAAAAATAATATGTATATCGTGCAAAAAGCAATCTACATACATGTAACATTAAACGTACTCGACATAGTGAATTTCTCAACATAAGTATGTACATATGTTATGGCTTATAAAAAATTAAATCCAACTCAGCAATAATGCGCTTAACAAGCACCTCAACAAATTGTTTTTCACCTTATAAACAATTGATGATATTTGATAAAATAGATGATGAAACTATTGTCCAAAGAACAACAAAAATTCTCTGTTCCTAAAAATTATTTTGACATTCTTTGTAGCAGTCTTAATAAAAACCATGAGTTTTTTTACATACTTATACGAGTGCTATCAGGAACGAAAGGCCGTATAAATCATTTATCTTCGGTTTAGATAAATATGATCCTGGTACCATAAAAAAATAGATTTAGGTTTACACTGTTTGAATACTAAACTGGTCATTAAGAAAAGTTCTCTCAAGTCTGAGTATTACATATACATAGATAATAAGTATGTTAAGGTGAGATGGTAGTTCCAGAATTCTAATATAAATCTAAAATAACACAATGCTACAATTGTCAATTATTTGGTCATGGGGCAAACAGATGTAAAGTAAAGACCTTTTTTGCCAACTATACAGCTCAACACAAAACACCTGACTGCAAAGAAAGTACAATCAAATATGCAAATTGCAGTGGAGCCTATAAGTCCTAGGAAAACAAAATATATTCAATTAAGACAATGAGCTGGACCTGCTTTACCACGTAAATCATTCATTTTTCAAATCCGATCACATAAATATGGTGGAATGTTTCCAAATGCGCTGCTTCATTAAAATTCACGAACAAACCACGGTTTTGGAATACTAATAATTTCAACACTCCTAATAATATCAATGGTAGTGGTAGATTATTTACAATTCAGGAAATTAAAAACCTAACAATGGAACTTATTACTAATTTAAAAATGTGTAAAAGTAAAGCCGATCAATTTGAGGTTAAACGCAATCTCGCTTTAAGTTTCTTTCGTAATGTATTATGCTATAAAAATTATCTTGGAATATAAAGGACATTTGGAACAAAAACCCACAATTGTTTCAATGCTTATTTCATCACAACGTCAACATATCGCACTTGATCAACAAGAGGGTATTAACTCAAAATTTTTAAAATATCACTTTTTTTCAAGAAATCAGCTAACAACATCAATATCTATCTACTGTAAAAATTTCAACGTATTCCGTTTACTCTTTCATCTCGAAAACCACTTTTGAGACCATATTCATGATAATGTAGTGATTACCTTTATTTAAACAAAAAGGTATTATTTCGAGTTAATACAAAAGTTGAAATAGGTATGAATCGTATATTTTCATAAATAAGGTATTATTTTGATTTGAGCCTTTATTTATGTTAAAAATAATCAAACTGTTTTATTTATATTTGGTTGTATTTCGAGTTACTACCTTTTTGTTGAAAAAAATTTTTTTTAATCTTATTAAAATTTCAACAAAAGCGTCATAATTCAAAATAATACCAAAAAAAAAATCGATAAATTACAAAAAAATGGTGTTAACTCAAAAAATAGATTTTTTTTGCAATGATTGGTAAAATTTAAAACAAAAACAATGTATATATATTTTCAAATGGAATTTGAAAATGAATTTAAATTCTGTTTAAATGTGGACACAAACATTTTTTTTGACTCTACTGAAAATTCAAAAATTTTGAGTTAATACCCTCTTGTTGATCAAGTGCGATATGTATGACATTATTATTATTATTATTATTGTTATTGTTATTTATTCCCCCAGTCTTGTTGAACCTTCGTAGTGAACGGACGTATTAGCGAAGTTTTTTCTTACATACTAAACAAACAAAAATTACAAAAAAAATATTCGTAATAAGTACTGATTTGTAATAAGTATTCATTTTTTGAAATTTGCTTTATTTGCACTAATAATATTTTTCATATAATCTGACACAACAAAAACAAAAAAAAAACACACACAAACAAAGTGACTGAGGAATACTCTGTATGAGTACCTCAAAAACAAAAAATTGTGAAGTGAGTTCTAACGGCAGAAATGCCTATTTTACTGTGAGTTCTGAAGCTCTTAATGCAAACAATAAAAATAAAAAATTTGATGATAGTCTTTTTTTAACGGCAAAGCCAATTTTACGTGAGCGATCAACTTCGCTTACTCCGATGCCAAGTAGTGATTCTATAACATTACCGCTGCCTAGTACTTCTTTATTTAAATCAGCGCCATTATCCGCTCCGGGCTCGTGTTCATCACTTAACCCAGTTATCACTATAAACAATAATATTGAGAAACCTAAAGTGCCTGTCGGAATGGACAGATATATCACAGTAGTAAAGCGTGGGCGAAGCCCAAATTCATCTAAAATCTCATCGGTTCCCAAGATATCCAGGGATATCGACGCCAACTCAGCTAGCAGTCTAAACCGTTTTAATATTTTGCAAGATATCACCGACAAACCTGACTTACCCTCGAATAAAACCTCAAAACCACCACCAATCTATTTGAGGGAAAAAAATTCAAACACCCTTATTAAAAAAATAATTTCGGTCATTGGTGAAAAGGCATTTCACATTGTTCCAATAAAACGTGGTAATATTGATGAAACAAAGATTCAAATATACGAAGAAAAAGATTTCCGCAAAATGGTTAACGAATTCGAAAAAAATAAAACAAGTTTCTATACATTCCAGCTTAAGAGAGCTAAAGGCCTACAGATCGTATTGAAAGGCATAGATTCTTATGTTGTTCCTGAGAAAATAAAAGATGCTCTCACCCTCCAGGGATTTAAGGTAAAGAATGTCTCTAACATAATAAACAGGGAGAAGATCCCCCAACCCTTATTTCGAGTTGAACTGGAGCCAAATGATATAAAATTTAAGAAAAATGAGACCCATCCAATTTATAACCTAAAATATCTCTTATACCGAAAAATCACAGTTGAAGAACCACACAAGCGTTCTGGACCCGTACAGTGCCATAATTGTCAAGAATATGGCCACACTAAAACTTACTGTAAATTACCTACTGTTTGTGTTGTGTGCGGTGAATTACACAACACTGCTATTTGCAATAAGTCGAAGGACCAGAAGGTAAAGAAGTGTAGTAATTGTGGAGGTAATCACACTGCTAACTACAGAGGATGTCCTGTATTCTCTTTTGTTAAACAAGCTATGAGCCAAAAGCCTAAAGTAACTCCAGCTCAAGCAGGAAATACGTTCACCGCTACTCCTACCCTAATGGCCCAACCAATCACTTCACATGTATCGTATGCTGACGCTGTGAAGATCAACTCTATTCCCGTTCAAAAAGTGTCTCCACCAACTAATGCAACAAATGCAAACCCAGGCTTTAATTTCAGTCGCCTTGAAGCTACTATAGACAATTTGGTGCAAACTATAAACAACTTTACAACAAATATGACTAGCATGATGCAAGAAATGCTGCGAATGCAGAATACACTGCTTCTAGCATTAGTTAACAAGCCATGAACACGTTAAAACAATGTTTCTGGAACGCAAACGGCATTCGCCAACACAAATATGAACTTGAGCACTTCCTCTCGGTAAAAAATATTGATATAATGTTGGTATCTGAGACTCATTTGACTTCGAGAAGCCTTTTTAAAATGAGTGGCTACACTTTATATGATACAAAGGACCCGAGAGGAAGAGCATGCGGAGGATCAGCAGTTCTAATAAAGTCAAGACTCAAGCACTATATTCTTGAGAACACTTGTGAAGACCATCTACAAGCAACGAATATTTGTATCGAAAATTTTTGTTCAAATCTCGTGATATCATCAATTTACTCCCCTCCTAGATTTTCAATCACTGAGGATCAATACGAGGATTTTTATAAAACTATTGGCCCTTGTTTCATAGCAGCTGGCGACTACAATGCAAAGCATACGTTCTGGGGGTCGCGTCTTATTACACCACGATCGTTACAATTTGTAGCCCACTAAGAAGTGACTTACCTCACCCATATATGAAGATGATAAATCGTGTTAACTGGGTGGGGTTCAAAAAATATCTCAGTACTCATTGTACGGAAAATATCAGGCTTAGAACTCCCGATGATATTGAATTTAACATTGCCAATCTTACCGATAATATTAAACAGGCTGCTAAACATGCCACTACCTCCCATCCGCAGACTAGGTTTAATAGAATTTATTCTGCGGATATTGAACGTCTCGTATGTGAAAAAAGAAGAGCTAGAAGGGAATGGCAACAGCACAGATCACCCCAACATAAAATCAGACTTATAGAATGCACTAAACGACTCCAAGAGTTGCTTGCATCTGAAAAATCTGCTTCTCTTAAGAACTATCTGGAAGGTCTCGATGTCACAGCAGCATCTAATTACTCCTTGTGGCGCGCTGCTAAAAAAACTTAAAACTCCCGTTGAATCTAAACCACCTCTGCGCACTTCTACCGGAGGTTGGGCAATAACTAATACTGAAAAAGGTAACATATTTGCTGGGCATTTAAAACACGTATTTACCCCAAACACATGTACTGGTGCTGTTGATTTGCCGAGTGCAGTTGCTCTACCCCCTCGACCCATAAAGTTTAAGATGCGTGATGTAAATAAACTAATTGCTGAAAACAACCCAAAGAAGGCCCCGGGTATTGATGGAATTAGTAACAAGATGCTGATGAAGTTGCCTCGTATTCCTTTTAGAATCCTGTTGTTTATTTTTAATGGCATTTTACGACTGGAGTATTATCCACACAGCTGGAAACTTGCCATGGTCAAAATGATTCCAAAGGCGGGCAAAGATCTTACCAAGGCTCAGTCATATAGGCCAATAAGTTCGCTGTCAACAATTTCAAAGCTCTTCGAAAAGCTGCTCATGACAAAATTGTCGCCAATTCTAAATGATATTGGTTGCATACCGGACCATCAATTTGGTTTTAGAAGTCGGCATAGCACCATTGAACAATGTCATAGATTGGTACATTTTATAAGAAGAACATTTGAAGAAAAGAAGCATTGCTCTTCCCTCTTTATTGATGTTTCTCAGGCATTTGATAAAGTGTGGCACAGGGAAGCATACTGCGGCCAGTTTTGTATTTAATTTATACCTGTGATATGCCTTTAAGCAGTAATATCCTAACTTCTACATTTGCCGATGATACAGCCTGCCTTAGTATGCATGAAAACCCTCAGGAGGCATCCCGATATCTTCAGGAACATATTAACCTGTTGGAGCTGTGGTTGAACTTATGGAGAATAAAATTAAATGAACAAAAGTGTGTTCATGTCACATTTACCCTACGAAGAGACACTTGTTCCCCCATTCGAATCAACAATCAAGTTGTTCCTCAACATTCACAGGTGAGATACCTTGGTATACATCTTTATTTATACCTGTGATATGCCTTTAAGCAGTAATATCCTAACTTCTACATTTGCCGATGATACAGCCTGCCTTAGTATGCATGAAAACCCTCAGGAGGCATCCCGATATCTTCAGGAACATATTAACCTGTTGGAGCTGTGGTTGAACTTATGGAGAATAAAAGTAAATGAACAATAGTGTGTTCATGTCACGTTTACCCTACGAAGAGACACTTGTTCCCCCATTCGAATCAACAATCAAGATGTTCCTCAACATTCACAGGTGAGATACCTTGGTATACATCTTGACCGACGGCTTACATGGAAACAGCACATTGACTCTAACCTAACACAAATGAAGCTTAAATTAACCCAGATACATTGGCTGATTGGTAGAAATTCTACCCTCAGTCTAGATTGTAAACTTTTAATATACAAGTCGCTTTTGAAACCCATATGGTGTTACGGAATTCAGCTATGGGGCACTGCTTCAGCTTCCAATCTAGAGAGAATACAACGTATGCAAAACAAAATTTTAAGGTTAATAACATCGGCTCCTTGGTACATGAAAAATTCTATTTTACATCGTGATTTAAATATGCCACTTGTGACCGCTGAAATTGCAAAATATGCAGGCAAATATTTAACAAAACTCGAGTCCCATCCTAATCCCCTTGCTCGTAATATCTTGCACTTTACTGGACACATCCGCTTAAAAAAGAGGGATACTACGGCCTTAATACGCCACACTTCAGATGGAATTTTTTGAATCTTTTTATGATTTTTGTGATATTCTTCCGACGGGGTTTGTTTGAATTTGGAACGATTTGCCGTCATCCCACGTCAAATTTGGTTTATGAACAGACCGGTTTCGGCTTTGTGCCATCTTCAGTGTTCTCGAATAGTATTCGAATAGTTTTCAGTCAAGGTCCTACTTTGGACTTATTTTTAACTAATGTTCCCCACATAGTAACTCAAGCTCTCGTAATTAATGATTTGTAATTATTGATTTACCAGTCGTAATAAAATTAATTCCAAGGTTGAGAAATTTTAATTTTCTTGAATATGACTTCATGCAAGTGAATTGGAACAATTATGCCAATTATATAAATAGACGAATCAATATTCCTGCGATAGTGAATATTACTACCACTGTACACATTGAGGAGATGATTTTGGTCTTCAAAGAATTGATTATAGATGGTATAATTCGTATCGGTCGAAGTAATTCTCCTTGACCTTCCCGAATATATTTACACCACTATCTTAGAAACATCATACGTGTACATGAAAAAAACAGTGTTCGAAGAATATGTCAACTTCATAGTACGTGATATGATATATATGATATAGATATGATGTATATCACATGAAGTTCGTAGACCGCAAAATCGTCTTTGAATTTAATATAACACGAAATAAAACCTAACAATCTACTTTCTTCATTAGACAAATGCTCTTAACAATTCTAGAAGTTAACGAAAGCTTTAAGTAAAAGAAAATAAAATATACCAACTTTAATTTAGGTTACACCACCAATCTGAGAAATGTGAAGCTTTAGGCCGGACATTCTTTTCTAACCATTCAATTGTCTTGATAATTTTAATTTTTCAATTCCTACTACTTCAAACCTAATTCAAACCACTATATGTGACATAACTTCAATTATAAAAAAATTAAAAAATAAGAAACCGCAAGGTATTGACGGAATTAACAACAAATGTTTAAAAACTCTGGTATTGTTAATCTCTGGTATTTCCCAAAAGAGTTTAAAAATGCTGAGGTTATCCCAATGAAGAAAACCGAATAAAGCTGCTGAAAATCCTTCTTCCTTGCAGGCCTATAATTTTATTGATTCTATTAGCAAAATTTTGGGAAAAATAATTAACGATAGATTGATTAATTTTATTAAAGCGAACTATCTCATTCCATCGCATCAGCAATACAGCACACCCCTTAATAAGGATTGCGAATCTGGTGCATACCAGATATGTATCAAAACATTCATTGGGTATGGTTCTGTTGGATGTTTAAGCAGCTTTTGACTCAGTATGGCATGAAGGGTTAATATATAAAATGGTCCGTTTGAATTTTTTTATGGAAGTTATTAAAATAATAAAAATAATAAAGTGGTCGTACATTCAAAGAACATACAGGATTGCACTGCTCTGGTATTTTTTAGATCCGAGAAAGTTGTCCGCAAGCCTCCAGTTTATAATTATTTGTTCCGAAAATCTTGCTAATGAAGTAAGTAGTAAACTGCAAAGAGCTATTAAGATAATAACTTATTATTATTCCTATAACAGTAACCGCAAAGCAATATATTTCACGAGAAAGCGTAAAGATTGCTATATCCTTTAGCTCAATTGGAGAAAAACGTTATGTATCTTGATGCAATTCTAGATAACATATTTAAATTCAACAATCATATACCTTTTATCACTAATAAATTAAAAATACTGACTTGTATTTTATATCCATTTGTAAATAGGAACTATAAACTTAATATGGCCAATAAGAAACTTATATTGAAATCTATTTTTATGCAGTAATATTCTATACTGCATCAGCATGAACTATCATTGCAAATTGTCATATCATAAAACATCAGATTTCGCGAAATAAACTTTTAAAATTAATAATTAATTTGCCCTTACCATTTCTCAACAGCACGACTTCATGCACTAGCAGATATTGAATTAGAAGAATGTAGAATTAATAGGCTACATATTACAAAATTTTCAACACCGCAGTGCGGATTTTACTCATATTAATGCAATTACGTCAGTCAAATTAATTTTAGGGTGGTTTCTTTTTTATATATATAATCAAAAATATATTTAAATAGGTTTTTGTTATATTTTTTTCCTCCAATCTTTGTTATGTACTGATGTATAATATAGCTTATATTCTAATTGACAAATAATTTTTGTGTTGTTAAAGATATAAGTATGTACTCTCCAACTAAATATGTAAAAATGTTATTGACATTAATAAATAAATAATAATATCAACAATAACTAAATTATTTTGTAACAATTTTCAAGTACATTCTACCATACTTACCTTAGATTTAGTTATAATATTTGAAGCCAATTTGACAACAGCAAAATTTCCTTTGCCAATAGTTTTCTCTAAATCGTAGCATCCAACACGTAAAAGTTTATCCACTGATATTTTACTGGAAGATGGAACTTTATAATGTTGATTTATTGACGATGATGCCATTTTGTAACATTCGATTATAAATGTTGTCAACTATAAGCAAACAGTATTTGTTGCGTATGAGATGAAATGATATCGATGTATATATTGGCTCTAATTTAAAGATGTTGACCCTCAAACAATTATACGATACCGAATATGCTTTCAGTTATTTTTTCTTATGCAGTAATTTAAAGTAATATGTATATTAAATTCAGTATGATTTTTGTTACTGATATATTTTGCTGTTGGAATCATCAGAATAATTCATTTTACATTTATGTACATTAAGTAAAATTCTTTTATTAAAACTCTTGCAGAAATCTTTAATTTCCTAGCAATATTTTCAATCAGCAGCCTATAATGTACGAGTACGTTTAATATTGTTAAGCGATGTATGTTTCCTTTCCTGATAGGCAATAATATAAACACTGCAAGCTCGGTAGAATGTTGTTCATATGTTATCCTTTAATATAATGATCGCATACATGTTTTCGGTCAATACACACACAATGTCTATGTATATACACATATTAATATCTTCCTTCTCAAACGAGGTAAAATTGTTATTTAGCCAGAACTTTTAGTAGTTGCCGTAAATTTTCTTATTTTGGTGCATGCAACGTACATTTATGAGTATAACTATGAACATACATACATACATAATTTTGTTAATACTTTATGATATTCATTGCAAGTAAAACTTTTCATTTATGATATATTTATGTTTATCATTGTCTACGTAAACAACACCGGCATATAAAACTTTTTGTGTATCTTCATATGTATGTACATACATATACTTTTCGTCATTTAAATTCTAAATTATATAATATGGTTTATATTAATATTGCATAAAGCAGCATCGGCAATAATCGTTGCAAAAAATATTTTTATTATCACGCACTGCAATGTACGTATAATATTTGTAATCGACGTGCTGAAATGAGTTGATTATTGAAAATAACGTTGCTTTTAGTTTTATGGCCCATTCCAATGGCCATATTGATAAACATTGGTCCAGTCCTTTGCTTCTAAACGAGATTCTGCACTAAGGTTTTTCACGAACCTAGAATGACAGAAAAAAAAATATCGTCAAAATGTCACTTTAAAAATTCAAGTTAAGAGATTAGTTCGAACCAATTTTTGCTAATTACATACATACATAAGTATGTATACATATTTATAAGTACACATTTCTGCAAATACTTACATTTGTTCAAAATACAAAAAATCGTCTACTCGTAAATATTCGCAACTTGCAAGAAAAACGTTAACTCAACAAGTTGTATTGCTAAAGTGCATTCATTAACTACATATCTTTTTACTAATTGTTGCTGGGAAGGGTTTATGTAGTTAGAATTTTATAACGAGAGAATGAAGAACGAATTAAAATGATGGAATACATTTTATCACGATAAGAAACTTGATTTGATCACTTATGTACTAATGTCATAGTTATTATATTTGGGTCACTGGTGTACATCGGTAAAGGAACTAAAAATATTTTTAGAAAGTACCTGTTAAAGAGGTTCGAAATTTATTAACAGATTTATTGGAGCAGGTTATCTTTGGAAGTCTCGCGATACCGGATTTTACCAACAAAACCCAAGGCAATGTGGTAATTTTTCAAATAATTACATAACTTTGCGGAAGACGAATATTCCAAGAACAGTAACTTATTCAAGGATAATATTGGTAAAGCTGAAAAATACAAACGAGAAAATTTATATACTTATGTATGTATGTATGTATGTACAATTATTTTATTATGTGCTTACTTACGGCCGGATACAAAAGATATTTTACTTTAACTTTAGTGTTAAACTTATGTTAAGAAATCGTATGTTAAACACTACTTTAATCAGGGCCTGTTAATAAATAAAATACATGCTTTGAGCTTCGATCATGATAGTAAGGTATACAAATAGTTATATAAACCAAAATATATTGGATAAAGACTTCACAAAATTCTTTTTATTCGAATGAAGACTATTGAATATCGATCTATTTAAACATAAGTATGTATGTATGTATATTCATAAGTATATACATATGTATATATGTGTGTGTTTTTATTATACATATACTATACTATATTATACTAACATATTTTTTATATGTATGTATGTAGGTATTTACATTTTTTCTTTTGCATTCCTTATGAATTTTATTGTGCATTTTATTGAAATTATCTAATTTAGGGATACTCCCCAATCAATAAGCTCCTACCAATATACATATAAGACCTAATGTTTTAATTTAAGGCGCAACATGAGTCCCTATTTGCTGCATTGTACATATGTACATAAGTACATAAGTATGTATGTATGTAAGTATAAACACAAAGCAGATTTAAATTAAGTTTTTTTGCTTGCTTTAGAATTTTCATTTAACAAATTTTTTAATACATTATTAACAAATAAAAAACAATTTATAAATGTCACATTTAACTTTCTATCACATTTTTGAATGAAATCTGTGCAAATTTCTTTATATGTAAGTAGGTACATTCTCTTATTTACATACATATGCAGATGTCCGGAAAATCTTTATGTTTAGTCGATTCTTTCAAGTACCTTTCAGAGCATTATATGTGCTAATATCGCCCAACACTTTAGAACTCCACGTATTGTTCATCAAATTTCTATCAGAAATGTGCTAAAAACTCAGAATTTCCCACTACATCTGTCAAAACTCAGCCCAACCATTTCATACATTTTTCAGTAAGAACTCTGATAGAACTCGTATACAATTCTGACTTTTTTGTCGACGTTTCTGTCAGACATCTGACAATTGTCGAATTATTCTGCTGGCTGGATATAAGTATGTATGTAAGTAAATATGTATGTTTGTATTCTTGAGACAAAGTAGACTAACACCTAAAACTAACTAATTTCGTATACAAATATGTACATACTTATGTGCATACGTACATACATACTTACATACATATGTACACAATTGTATAAATAATTACCATACTTATGTATGTACATGTACAATACATACTTATGTACATATGTAACTACATGCATGTATACTAAGCACAGACTAGTAAACAAAAGTACACTGGTAATAACAAAATTTTAATTTAAGGATAATTAAAAATCCCAAAGATCGTAGTACACTTTAAAAACATCTTATAGTATGTATTTTAATACCGGTTTTACATAAAAATTTATTGTTTTCATATTCCCAATATGACAAAAAGAAATAATACAAAAAACAACCCATAAACTAACCTTCGGTTTTCTATTCTCTGGTTATTCGCTCTTTTCATTCTCTTTCACAAAAGTACAAACTTACGCATATACATACATACTTATGTATGTATATTGATTGTGTATGTACGTAATGCGTTTTATATATAAGTATGTTGTTATATGTATACATTGTATATCTACATATCTCCGTATGTATGTATATACTTACATAGTAGGTTGTACCTTTTAACACTAAAGTACCAGAAAATTCATACTTGATTTTTACAATTTAGCAAAATGTATTAAAATACACATAAGTATGGATATGTAATTTCGTTATTTTCACTAATTAACAAGCTTATGCACTCATTCATAGATGAAATAAAATTTTCCATATTTTATTTGCTCAAATTTCTGATTAGCATTGGTTACGTTTTGTAATGAATATTACTCCATGCGTACGTGTATATGTACATAAGTATATGCACATTTGGTATTTATACACATACACATATATGTTTTTGCATCTTGTTTTCAATTTAATTAGCTTTTTTAACACATTTTTAATCACTTAAATATCAATAATTGTTTATTCTAATAAGAAAAGCGAGTATTACTTTCGAAAATCTTTCGCCGTAGAAGAAACTACAATGAGCTAGCTAGCCAGACAAATTAATCCACATAACAAGCACAGTATATAAAATTGATTGATAATTAAAAGGCTCAGTGATGACATGTACCTTTTTAACCAATTGTACACAAACTTCTTTGTTTTAGTACCAATGTCCAAATATTTTCATATGATGACATTGGTAGTGGTTATAAATACATTTAGGCTTTTTTAATTCATTTATAGTTTGACAATGGCAAAACTACGAGATAAGCATGACACTACAACACTATTCACGCAAACAGTAAAGATTTAATTTTTTATATTATTAAAGGCAATAAGAAATTCTTAAATCCAGAGCAATAATGTTGGCAAATTCAACTAAATCAACGAAAATTTAAAAGAGCCTTGTAATATACACAAATACGATGTATGTACAAATTTAATACTTATTACCTCATAGGATATTAAGTGCCTGTTTACATTGGACGATTTTTGTCGCTGCAATTCTTAGTTTGTAGGTAAATAGGGGGAATAGAGCTAATAGGGGAAGAGAGAAACTAAAGAGAGTACACATAGGCATGTACTCTTGCAATTCCTTTTTCCCGCAATTCGTAATACGTAAATTCCTTGTTTGTTTACCGTAAGAATAGACTTAAAAAAGAAAATATCAAAAATTACATACGTATGTATGTATGTATGCATAAAATATCTGCGACAAAAATCGTTCAATGTAAACGCAAATGCAATTTTAAAGAAAGGAAGACAAAAATTGCAGCGACAAAAATCGTCCAATGTAAACAGGCACTATGTGTACTCTTTTTCTCTCTTCCCCTATTAGCTCTATTCCCTCTATTTACCAACAAACTAAGAATTGCAGCGACAAAAATCGTCCAATCTAAACAGGCACTAACATTCCATGTGTGCAATAGAAGCTAATTGCTATGGTACTATTATAACAATAAGTACGCGAAACACAACTTTTATAGCACTCTGGTGTACATTTGTGGCATACATTTCTTCAACATTATATTAATCGAAATTTCCACTGAAAGAGAATAAGCGAACAAATATGATAAGGAGAAATAACCAAATAAAACAAAATTGTGAAAAATTTACAACACATTGCCATATTATCCAGATCATGGAATATACACAGAAAACCAAAATTTGACGTTTAAAAGGAGACTAAATCATATTTTCATGACATTTGTATAAGCGAACAAAAACAAAATAAATAATGCAAGAAACCAAAGAGAAATGTGGAGAGGAATAAAAAACATAGTTCTTAAGAGAAATATAAATGTGATAAAAACATGATTTTAAATGATATACCTAAGTAGATTTTATATTATAGAATATAATGAAACAATATATGTATGTATGTAAGTACGTATCAACCATGTAGCATGTAATAACAGCGAAATTTACATTTCAGACAATAACTTTATTGGAACTGCAAAATATGTATGTATGTACATATGTACTTACATACTTATGTACATAAGTATGTAAGTATATGCAAAACCTTAAATAATAACTTAGGAAGTTAAAAATGTTCCTAGAGAATTATTATTACTATTATTATTATTATTATTTTTTTTTTAACTAAAGGCCGAAGTTTCTGGATATGAGCTGTCCTTATATTCACATCTATGTTTTTGTTGGGACTATTGTTACCCACCTAATAACAATAAATTGGAGAAAACTACCACACTGATATATTTATCATTATTAAGATATACTGAAAATAAATTACTTTCTTATACATACAATAATCGACATAATTTGTGAATATTGGATCTTTAACAAACTCCACTTCACTTTAATATTAATATTTTTAAATTCGGCATAGTTAATGTCATAAGCAAACTGTTAATTTTATATACATATGTACAACTGATTTTGAGCACGAAGCCATTTTGATATAGTAAGTAAGTAAAAATATAATATTTTAATAATTATTATCTTTTCTTGTGTTTGTGTGTACAAAGTGGTTGATCTCAACCCATCATTTTAAAAACTGACCACAATATTACGTTGGAACTTTTTTATGTTTTTCACAGTTGTAAACAGTCCAACAGCAATTAAAAAAAAAAACGTCACTCGTGACTTGCCCCTAACAAGGATCGAACACAGGCTCTCTGTCATAAATTGCTTTATAGTCAATGCGTTAACTATCTACAGATTAGATTTTTTTTAGATTATTTTTTTAAAGAAATTTAAAATTTTCTGTGATATACAAGTACCTGATAAGCGGAGACTTCTTAACAATATATAAACTATGCAGATTTAAATTGTAAAACATATAAATCTAAGTGCTTGTGTGTACAAGGTGGTTATCTCAACCCATCATTTTAAAAATTTACTACAATAGTACGTTGGGACTTTTTTATATTTTTCACAGTTTTAAACAGTCCAACAGCAATTTAAATAAAACGACACTAACCTAAATCAGAAAAACTCAATACGTTGTTGACTTGTCTCTAACAAGGATCGAACCTAGGCTCTCAGTCATAAATAGCTTTATAGTCTTAACAAATATAAACTATGCAGATTTAAATTGTAAAACATAAATCTAAGTGTTTGTGTGTACAAAGTAGTTGATCTCAACCCATAATTTTAAAAATTTACCACAATATTACGTTGGAACATTTTTATGTTTTTCACAGTTTTAAACAGTCCAACAGCAACTTAAAAAAAACGGTACTAACCTAAATCAGAAAAACTCAATATATTGATGACTTGTCTCTAACAAGGATCGAACCTAGGCTCTCAGTTTTAAATAGTTTAATAGTCAATGCGTCAACTACTTATAGGTTTGATTATTTAAATTACAGTAGTTTTCCGATTTAACGAACCTAATTGTTGTCAGGCTTGTTCGTTAAAGTGAATTGTTCGTTATATCCAGCACTAAATTAAAAAAGAAAAGCGTCGTCTTTTTTTAGTCAAAACTCAAAATATATAAGTATTTTTTAAATATTTTATAACAAATTATAGTAATTAAAATACATATTTCATTAAAAATATAAGGAAAGAAAAATATAGGGAAGCACTTACATAGTTGAAGTTAAAAAGATCGGTTCATTCGGCTTAGTAAAATCACGTGGGTATGTGTGAGGATTTGGTAGAGTATTTAACTTTTGAATTTTTATTTGGTGATTAAAGAATTATACATCGTTGGATAGATCTTTTTGAGACCTATCCATTGAGGTGTATATCTTGTGGATCTGAATAAGGAATCGGGAGTTATTGACTTTTTGGTGTTTTGGAAAGCAGGGGTTCGTGAGTATTAGCTTTTGTATACAACGTAGAAGGAATCTTTTGATGTCGGCTCTTCCTATTAGTAC